>JAJPUD010012675.1:22864-48137 GCA_023553655.1 Myrmecobius fasciatus | reverse complement strand
TTTTTTTTTAAGACCTGGTTGTTAAAATTTATTATCACATCTGACCAGATAATTTATAAGAACCCTTATAGTGAATCCTAACGAGAGAGACAGAGACAGAGACAGAGAGAGACAGAGACAGAGAGAAAAACAGATAGAGAGAGACAGAGACAAACAGACACACACACAGAGAGAGAGAGAGAGAGAGAGAGAGAGAGAGAGAGAGAGAGAAAGAGAAAGAGAGGAGAGAGACAGAGAGACAAAGAGAGAGACAGACAGACAGAGACACAGACAGAAAGACAGAGAGAGAGAGAGAGAGAGAGAGAGAGAGAGAGAGAGAGAGAGAGAGAGAGAGAGAGAATGGTTTTCCAAGTAATCCTTCAGTATTCCTACATAATGGGGTTCTTCAGGAAAAACAGTGAATATACAGAGCACAGGGTATTTGGACAAGTAATTGCAATTGAAGGAAGAAGGAAAAATATTTCTAAAATCACCTACATTGTGAATTAACTTAGAGCTAACTCTGTCTTTATATATCATTTAGCCAACAAGAAATCTAATTTTTTAAAAAGTTGTATAAGCAAGTACAATTAGAATCTTGAAATAAATGCCAAGGTTAATGAGTTGACCTCTATTTAGACTAAGCAAAGAATTACAAATATGCTTACAACATAGATCACACATATGCATTATAATTATCAACTAGCCCACCATCTCAACCAAGTTAGTATTATCTAGCATAAGCAATTTATCAATTAGTTTTATTTTTAAGGACAACTTGGAGTAAAACTGGGGAAATGATTTTTGCAGTAGTATGCAGTTCTTTCAACCATAATTATTACAGTGTTATAGGAGAGATTTAAAGAGATGGATCATTATTTTGGCAGACACCTAAGATAAAACTGTTAAAGACATTGAAAGTATGCTTATCTATAACAGTGGAAGGATAGGATGAAATGAAACATAATTTTGCAGAACCAAGGGGGTGAGATAAGGAGTGGGCTGATAATGTGAGAAGAAATGTAGGAGGGAGAAAGTAGGGATTGGTTTTAAAAATAAAAGAAAAAAAGTTTGAACTTGATATAAAGACATGGAGGGATGTAATGTGTGATGGACAGTTTTAGAAGTTGAATTTCCCAGTTCATTTATCAAGCAAATATTGCTAAGTGGTAATGCTGGCTAGCAATTTGTTACCCTTTCCTCTTACACCTTTGTAACTATCCACTGTCCCAAAAGTTTTAGTCTATTGACATTTTTATAAGCCTGGAACAGAACTGAAATGAAAATATTCTTAACCAAATGTAAATCTTTAAATTATTTTATAAATTTACTTCAGATCAAGTTGGTATTTTATGAGCATTCTCCATTTTAATAAGAGCAGGTCAATTATTCTAAAAACCAAAACTGTCACTTAAGTTTCATGAATATTGATTTTTAAATGACACATGAATCTCTTTCTCTTTATTTTAAGGGGATTTTTACCTATTTTTAAGCGTTTGCACTTCATAATAATAATTTTAGCCTTTGAGATTTATGATCTAAATGGAAGATAATATATGGTCTTTTTTTTCTTCCTATTTTTAGCCAGTTATTCCTCTGAAAGTTAGGAAACACTTTTGAAACATAGATGTCTTATGTGAATATGGCAAGGTACAAAAGCTACTTGACTTAACATGTGAATTTCAAGTACTTCTCCAATACTTACTAGCTAGGTAACTATGGGCAAGTCTTATAATCATCTGTTTCCTCATTTAGATAATGAAAATAATACAACCTGCCCGTTTCAATGGTTGTTATGAAGAGAGTGTTCTATAAAATTTAAAGTGGCATAAAGTGTTTTAATATTATTGTTGTGGTAATATTTAGTCAATCACACTTATGGAATATCTACAATATGCAAAGTAATAATGCACTGCTTTTATGAATCTGTGACAAATGAAAAATCAGTGGTAAAATTTATATGAAAATTGACATTGTAAGCATCATATTGACCAGATTCAAATTTAAATGTAATGCTCAGTAGACTACTTTTCAGTGATTATAAAATACCAAAACATGGAAACATATTTTAGATGTACTATGGAATGATATAGAAAACCAAAAAATTCTAGTTTTTGTACCATTTCATGTAGAGAAAATGTCCTGGAAATACAGGAAATTTCAATACTGCATCATACTGAATCTCACTACAGGAACCCCTTTGAAAGCTATACTTTTCTCTCAGGAAGCTAATGTGCTCTTTTTGGCCTCTTCATAGGCTTTGACGAAAGTTAGAACAAATTTATCCACTGTAATCTGTCAATGTAATCTCTTACCAAGAGGCATAACTCCTTTCCTTGACAGTCCACAGTCTTATGTGTTCAAAAACAGAAGATATTTTTGGCCAGGTCCATTTGACTCTGATTGAAATTTTCCATAGAGTGAAGAGTAGAAACAAATCCATTTTAGAACCGTTAGGAAGACTGAGGGGAGAATAGAAGAGGTATGTCTTCTTTTTATCTTGTAAATTTTGCAGCTGCTAGTGGCAGGATATCTTATCTATATCTATCTATCAATCTATCATCTAGCCATATCTATATTTAAATATCTATCTGTCTGACCATTTCCAAAAGAGTAACAATGATGTAATCTCCCTGAGTTTTAAATCAACATCTAGAAGTTCAGAAAAGTCACTTTAACTGAGTATTTCTTATTCCCTTTATCTACTAGTAGGTCTTATTTAACACCTATCCACTCATCCATCCACACCCATACCCACACACACCTATTAACATGTAATTATTTTGTTTATAATTACAGATCTTCATGTTGTTGGCCCAATAAAATACAAAAGTTTTGGAAAACAAGAACTATTTAACTTTTGCTTTTTTATCCCTAGCACTGTTCCTAATTAGCTTGTTCCTGATTTTTGGTTTGGTTTGGTTTGGGGTGTGTGTGTGTGTGTGTGTGTGTGTGTGTGTGTGTGTGTGTGTGTGTATGTGTGTGTGTGTGTATGTGTGTGTGTGTTCTTGTCTTAGACAATTCAAAGAAGTTGTGGCTTACTTCTGGTCACACAGGTAGTATATGTCAGAGAATGGACTTGGTCTTTTTGACTCCAAGTAACGGGATGAATAGATACCCATCTTTGAATAGAGAGCTGGTCTAACCATGTCCACGAACTGCCTCTGAATCTATCAGGTACAATGCCAATTCTGAACTCTGGTTTTATTCAAAGATTATAACATATTAAGACAATCCCTTGTTGGCATTCATTTAGTCTCAGCTACAATTTTCTCATCTGTAAATTGAGAATGTTGGAGTTGCTGGTGTCTATTATTTCTTCCAACCTGATATCTAATAAACTAATATCTCATAATTTTTTTCCAAAGATAATTTGGATTTGATCATAGTTGGTTCCCCAGCAAATAAATCCTGTGACAAATTTTGGATAAATTTACATAGGAGTAACAGAACAAGATAGAAATGATCACTACATTTCAATTACTGTGTGAAGCTCTAGGGATAAAAACAAGCAAATGAGAGTCTTGTTCTCCTTCTAGTTGTAGCAGACAACAAATAAAAAACAATCTAGGGAAGAAGGTTAGTGGAGATAGCACTGATCTGTTATAGAAACCAACATAAGGCAAAAACTCAACTATCAACAGACCAGTGTAGAATTAAAAGACACAAGGAAAAGTCAAATTTTGTTTTTGGAATAGTTGATGGCTTGGCGATATACATTTTGGATAAAAATTTAAGTAGAAAGCCTGAAATTTGCCAAGAGGACAAATTAATTGACAGAAATATAAGAATGTTTATAAGGCAATTGGGTAAGAGCATACAAATATTAAAATGGAAGAGGGGATACATTCTTAATTTGGAAAAGCTGGGTTATCAGTAATGTTGATATATAAATTTCAGTATGAGAGGTGGTGTGGTATAATAAATAAGATAATAGCTAACACTTATACAGTGCTTATTATTTGCCAGAAACTGTGTTAAGTGTTTTACAATCTTTTCATCTTTTACTATCATTTTATGCTCATAACAACCTTGAAAGGTGGGTGCAAGTATTATTAACCCCATTTTTACTGATTGGGAAATCAATCTCATGACTGACACAGGATTACACAACTAATATGTGAAGATGGATTCAAACTCTGGTGGTCTTGGATCTAAGATCAGTACCACCTAGCTATCCACCTGGAATTAGGTATACTTCCATGTGAATTTCATCTCTGACACTAACTGTGTGAACAGGGAGCAAACTCTATAATCTCTCTCTTCATTTATAAAATGGTATAGTAATATTCAGGAGCTACATCACAGGGCTTTTGTGAGGATCAAATGAGATAATGTATGTAAAGATCTTGGCTAACTTTACAATGTTATTTAACTGATGGTTATTATCATTACAATCTGAAGGAGAATTTAAAACTGAAGATCAAAAGTAGGGCAGGTGGACTTGGATGACTACCAAAACCATAACTGGTGATATTGGCACTGAGAGGATGCTGTGCAAAATGTGTTCGGGCTAAGAAACACTATAGAAAGCCTTATAAAATTCAAAAGATAAATTAAACTTTAAAATAAATTTTCAAAGATAAATTGAATGTCTGGAGACTCTGAGAAGACATTTTGGGACCACATGTGGCCAACACTGAGGAGGTTGCTAGGATGGAGTAGAGAATAGTTCACTGAAGATGTAGCCATTGGGTGTTCCAGTGTTTTCATCAGCTTTATATATCAATTTCATTCTTGTTAGCTAGGTGCCAATTTAAGTTGTAAAGTATAAATGTTTCCACTAAAGGAGTGTAGATGTTTTTAGTCCTCAAAGTTCCAGTGCTGTAGTTAAAGCCCAAGATGATAGATTAGTTATGTCTCTAAAGTAGACTCTAGGTACATTCTCTGTTTCTGTCTCTCTCTGTCTCCATCTCCATCTCTCTGTTCCTGTCTCTCTTTCTTTTTCTCTCTCCCTCTCCTTCCTTTTTTCCTCACTGTCTCTATGTCTCTGTCTCTGTCTTGATCTCTGTCTCTCTTCATCTCTCTCTCTCTCTTCATGAACCCTGGCTTCAAGGTGTTCTTCGAGCCACCTTGTTCTTTCTAGTTTCTGGAAGAGTCTTTCCTGAGCTCAGAGGGCAATTGTCCCTGAAAAGAGGCTCTTTATGTGCCTGTTTGTTGTTTTCTCTTTGCCATCTCCTATAGAACTAAGTGATATTTTAATTCATCACACACACACACACACAAACAACTTTAAATACAACTCCAGAAAAAAGCATATTTGCTGTTCTGTCCTTTCTTACCAAAGGCATTTTCTCTTCAATTTAATTTGAATTATAAATGTACATATTGACTGCCATACCTCATGTTTTCTTTCAATGGATAAATGCATGTATGTATGCCTTCACAGAGACGGAGTAATTAAGTGTGTTTGTATACTTTTTTAATCTCATGAACCTTAGCTTTATCATTTTGCCCCATATGTGTGTCTTGCTTGTTTACCTGCCTAAACATAGAAGTTATTAAAACTTAATTTCCATGTAAAATCTGAGACAATTTCTCACAGTTTCTGAAGACTGGTTTGCATATTTGTATCTGAAATTAATTTTCACCTAAATTAATCAGTGTATATTTTAAAACCATATGTTTCACAATTTTATACTTTTCATTTCAACCAAGGAAGTGTGAAAATGTGAAATAAGCTCAACATTTATTAAGTACCTACTCTGTATTTAATAACTGTTAAGTACTAATAATAGGTGTCAGCCTATTAAGAGATAAGTTCCCAAGACCTATTGAACATGTTAAAGTGAAGCACACACATATTCTGAAGAATTCCAGTAATACTGAATGCTATACCACTATTCCATGGCAGTAAGTGAAGGTTAAAAAGAAAGTAAGCCATAGAGATGGACATTAATGGAGGATTCTAGCAGCAATTAGATGGCACAATGGATAGAGCGCTGGGTCTTGAGTCAGGAAGACATCTTCCTGAGTACAAATCTGACCTTAGGCACTTATTTGCTATATGATCCCAGGCAAATCACTAAATCCTGCTTGCCTCAGATTTCTCATCTATAAAATGAGCAGAAGAAGGGAATCACAAGTTACGCCAGGATCTTTGCCACAAAAATCCTAAATGGGGTCGTGATGAGCTGGAAAATGACTGAACAAGAACAACCATTTCCCTAGTAGCACAGATTTTGAGTCATGATGTCAAATCACTTTAAAATTTTGCATCTCAGCTTCCTTATGTTTAAATAACTTCCCACTCGATCTTTCATATAATCTATAATCCCATAATTTTAAGGTTGTGGATCTCATCACACTTCTAAAACTATATTCTAAATTTTCAGGTGAGCTCTCATTCTTTCAATATTTTTCCAAGTTTAGGAAGACAGCTTAAAAAGGAGAAGACTGAAATCTTTGCAGTAAAAGAAACTACTCTCTGGTGATAACAGGAGTTGCGCCAATAGCCGTCTAGTAGATGTATGTCAAGCTACCTATCATTTGGCTTATGAAATGAACACATAATCCAAATCAATATCTTACTTCATGGTTTCATTTTATTATGAAAAATATAAATAAATCATATGGGATACGGAAAACACTCAAACAAAACAGCCTAGTACATTTAGAAACACTGCCTCCTAGCATGAAAGACAGAAAAAGGCATTTACAACCTCCAAAAAAGCAAGGAATATTAGTTTCAGGTGACACAAAAATAGGAAGTACAGCTAACCTGAAGATGCAAGAACTCAAGTGGTAGAAATGCCACCTTAGATGAGCAAATATTCATTCATGCAGTCAATAATTATATTTTAAATAGTGTGTCCAGTTCTGTGAGCTATATTTTAGTAAATGCATTGATCACCTGGCAACTACTCAGCAGAAAGCAAATCATGCCATGTAAGAACTGAAGGATCAAGGGATATTAAGCATGGAGAAGATAAAAAATGAACTTAATAACTATCTTAAAGTATGAGAAGGGCTTTCAAGAGTGTAGTTTTGCTGTGGTAATTAGGTACTTAAAACCAATTCTTAGTTTCAGCATTTAAAAATTCAAACAAAATGCTTTAGCCATAGTTTATGATTTATATAATGCCATGGTCAAATAATATAGTCTATTTTAAAATTTAGTAAGAAATTCATATAGCATAGCAAAGTTATGCTAGAAGGAGAAGGAAGTGGTATGTTATTGCTCTTCCCCATACCCAGAGTATGTGGTCAAGCAAACCTAGATAATTTGCTTAGCCATTTCAAGAAGGGATCCTTTTTCAAACCTGAGTTGGTCCAGTACGTTCTAATTCTGAATTACTCTTATTCTGTGACAGCACAGTTTTAGTGGTCATGGAAGGTTTTAAAAGGAGATGCGGTTTAAACAGATCCTTAATAACAGGCAGAATTATTCATTTCAAAATGTCATTAAAACTATACTACTCATTGAGAAAAAAAATCAACGTGAAAAGCTCTAAGCCTCTAAAAATTAAAAATTAAAAATGTATTTGTAGACACACATACAAATACAACAACTCTTTTCTCTTTCTTTTCAATATAAAGTGAGTTTCTTTTCCTTTGTAAATTTTAGGATGTCAACTTCAGCCTTCTTCATTACACAGGGATGCTTGGTTACTTGAAAGAGTACCATAAAACCTGTGCCATTATTTGCCTGCTGACATATGTCTATAAGCAATGAGAAGAAACCTCAAGGATGAGCTCCAATCATTTTAGAAATTGTTATTCAGGACTGCTAGTTCAGATGGATTATTGTTAGTATGATAGGCAAGGTAACATTAATGTCAAATTAACATAAAACACAAGGATGTCAGCATGATGAAATTTGCATAATTTACATCCCAATCTAAAGGCACTTTGGAATCAGTTTTCAAGGATTAATAAAGATGTATCAATTTACCTAATCCAAAATTTGGGGAAAGTTATTTAGAAATGCCATATGCTAATTTCGACCTTGAAAGTCAGTGGTCTGAAGCTTATAAAAAGGACAAAATAGAGATTTTGGAGATAGATTAAATTAGTTCTATGAAAAGTATATTCCATAGGGATACTCTCACCCTGTATACACATTAAGATATATTTTAACAAAGACCACCATTTTCAAAAGAGTTTTTTAGAAAGGAGAAGAAAAACACAAACACACAACAAACTAAAAACAATTATTAAAGGGAAAATATTTTGTGAAATGGATTGTAATAACAAGCCTATATTCATACTCCGTCATATAAAGTGCTCTGATTGTGATAGGTTTCAATTGATTCTTTTCTAAGGAGAAAATGAAAAGATGATGAAGAATAACAAATTGATATGCCAAGAACTGCACTGGCATCTATAAAACAAAGGAGGACCAAAGGAAGGCTTCCTGCCCATGGGGTATATCTTCTATAAAGCACCAATCAGACATTATGACTTAAGGTGGATTCTTTGTAACCTATACCAGCGAAGGAAGTATTTGCATATAGAAAATTTTGGATTTATTGAATTAATCAAGTAACTTTTCATAGATATTTGTACCTTATAAATTATGTAAAATGCACCCAAGTCCCAGAATGCATGTACAAACCATGAACACACACACACACAACCATGTAACTTCTTTCCATTCATTCATTTTATTCATTCACTGATTAACTTTTTCTTGTGTTTCAATTTGGAACTAGGCTTAAAGTACTATAAAATTGGAAGTATCCTTTGATCTAATAATATCATCACTAGATTTGTATCCAAAAGAGATTATAAAAAAGAAAAAAACACCCACATGTACAAAAATATTTACATCAGAAATTCTTGTGGTGGCAAAGAATTGGAAATTGAGAGGTTGGTCACCAATTGAGGGATAGCTGAACAAATTGTGATGGAATACTATGCTATAAGAAATGATAAGCAGGCTGATTGCAGAAAAACCTGTTCAGACTTACATGAACTGATGCTGAGTGAAGTGCACAGAATCAGGACAACATTGTACACAATAACAATAACAAAAGAGTAGGGATGTATTATGAAAGAATGACTTTCCTATGAGTAAGTAAGTGGAATAACTCAACTGTGAAGCCAGGTCTTTTTATTCAATGTCCAGTATCTCCCCACCCCCACACTGGTAAACTATGCTATATCTTTAAAAAGGTATTATACTTCCAAAGTTGGTTTCATGCAACAAATGTTGGAGAAAATTGGACCTTAATGAACTGTTGTGAAGTTGTGTGAATGGATCACACCTATTTCAGATTGCTTGCCATCTTGAAAGAGGCGAAAGGGCAGGAGGTAGGAAGAAAAGTTCAGAACTCAAAATCTTTCAAAAAATTAATGCTGGAAATTCTCTTTTCATGTAATTGGAAAATAAATACTATTTTTAAAATGGTCTTAATGGGCCTCTTCAAGTGAACTTGAGGTTCAAGTATTGGGAAAAGAGTATAATTGAATGATGATTAACCACATATTCTCTGTTTGTACTTGAATGTGTGTGTGTGTGTGTGTGTGTGTGTGTGTGTGTGTGAGACACAATGCTCTAATACTTGTAGTTTTCCTGTGCTAATTGGGTACTTAAAACCAATTCTTAGTTTCAGCATTTAAAAATTCAAACAAAATGCTGTAGCATTTTATGTATATGATTTATATAATGCCATGGTCAAATGATATAGCCTATTTTAAAATTTATTAAGAGATTCATATTGAAAAGTCAGTTTATGGACCATTTTTAAAAGGGCATCAGAAAATAGATATTCAATTCACAATTCATCCAGACCACAATATTATGCTTTTCTAAAACTACATGAGTACATATACATATACATTACTACCTCTTACAGCAAGTCTTCCCTGATTTCCTCATTTGTTAATACTCTCTTCTACTTCATTTTGTACAGTATGTACCTATTTCACTTTATGTATTATATCTGCCCAATAGACTATAAGATCCTTGAGTGAAAGGGATATTTTTTAGTTTATTTGTTGTTTATTAGTTTTGTATTCCCAGCCCCATACATTATAAATACAGAAAACAGATGTACATACTTATGCATGAATATTCAAGTAATAATTATGGATTATCCAACATTGGAAACAATCATACCTCAACATTAGAGAAATAATATTTGTAGTGGATGCAATATATAAATATAAATGTCAATATTGATATCAGTATCCAAATGGGATTAGTTGTTGTCCTTCATTCTTGAAGAGAATGAAAATGATATCACTGTGTTGGAGTCAAGATATATGTTTAGCTGTTTCCTAATATAAACTCAACAAGGCTCTACAATTTGGGGTACAAATTGTCCAAATGAAACTTTGGAGTAGAGATGTCTAAATTTGTACAATATGTCTTTTAAACAGCGGCAATTCTACGTCACTCATAGAGGGCCTTCTTTGATATGGGTACGCCATACTAGATAGCCCTGTGCCAGAGTTTTCTCTGTCTCACAAGTGATAAAAAAGCTCTTCAGAGAGACTTTGAGAGTGTTTTTGTATTACTTCTGTGACCTCCATGTGAAGACTTGACTTGCATAATTTTTCTGTAAAATAATCTTTTAGGCAAATACATATTTGGTATCTGAACATGACGAGCCCAACAGAATTGCACTCTCTAAAATATGTTTGGCATTTTAGCTCAAGAAAGGACAACAGTGTGCAGTATTTTATCTTACCAGGTGATATTCAGAGTCTTCCTAAGACAATTCAAAAAGCATTTTAGTTTCTTGGCACAGTGTGGCAAACTGTCCAGGTTTTACAGGAATACCACGCTGAAGGATAATGGCTCTATACACTTGCAGTTTGATAAGTAGTCTAATACCTCTTCTTTCCCACCCTTCCCTTCAGAGCCTTCAGAGCTAGTTCTGGCAATGAGTGTGTCAACATCATCATCTATGTTTACATCCCAGGAAAGTATCCTGCCAAGGCAAGGCAGCACTTCTCTACAGTATTCAATATTTCTAAATTTGCTGTAACCAGTAGGCCCAGATATAATGGGTATGTGGCTGGCTGGTGGAGAAGAAATATTTCTTTCATGTTAATTATTAGATTAAAATTAGTAAAAGCAAGAAACAATCTGTTGCATTTCAGCCTCAAAGCCTGCATTAAGTTCACAGTCACATGCAAACAAAAAAGTCATACACCAATTATCCCTCTACTTTAATCTTGTATTGTAACTTTTTCAAGTTAAATAATTTACCATCAAATGTGTTTAAAAGAATTGCACATAGTTATCCTATATCGTGTTGCTAGTTGTTTTGGGGAGAAAGGAGATAAGGGAAGGAGAGAAGAAAATTTGGAACACAAAGACTTACAAAAATGAATGTTGAAAACTATTTGTGCATGTATTTTGGAAAAATAAAATACTATTGATAAAATAAATAAATATTTACCATCAGTGTGGTAGCAGTTGTTGATGCCATTTTCATCCTCATTGAAGGCATTTGACAACATTGCTGAAAACATCATGCTATGATGCAACATACAGACTTTTGTTCTGCTTGTAGCATTTCTCATGAAGTTGTCAGGCAACAACTACTATATCAACCATACTTTAACTCCTTCAGAAGCTTCACTGACTTTCAGGTCAATGACCATCTTCCAGGTGAAGAATTAGCCTATTACGGTAGGATTTTGACAAGCATCTTGCCAGCAATGACCCCATCCCACCTCATTTTTGTCCCAAGGCAATCTATATCCTTCACCTTTATAGAAATGGACAAAAGAAGGGTCTTTGAACTCTTGTGGGATAACCTCCTCTTACCATATAACCTAAAAAATTTCTCAGTTTTTGTATGAGTAATGTACCCCCACCTTGTAAATTTTAGCTGGAATAGAATCAGTACTAGGCACTTTGCCAAATGAGGAACTAAATGACATTCAAAATCTTTTCTTCAGTTGGAAGTTTGGCTATGGAGGGATTGTTTTCAACCTGGGATAAAAGCCATGACTTCAACATTGATTGGTGATGGTCTGTTGAGCATACTGTGGAAAAGTTCAGCCCATCTCTCAAAAATCATGTCCTTATCACTAATCACTCTGGTTCTATCTGAACTGAGTAGTTAAGATGCACCATGTGTCTTTGTTCTGTAAATAGCCTTCAGGATATCATAAAAGCATTTTAGATTGTTACTATAACCATAAAACTGAATTTCATCTGCCTACTTGAGCCAAGAATCCTGCATCCCTCAAAACTTTGCTTCTAAAGGTGCTCAAGTACCTCTTGATCAGAGAAATGCAAATTAAGACAACTCTGAGATACCACTACACACCTGTCAGATTGGCTAAAATGACAGGAAATGATAATGATAACTGTTGGAGGGGATGTGGGAAAACTGGGACACTGATACATTGTTGGTGGAACTGTGAACGGATCCAACCATTCTGGAGAGCAATTTGGAGCTATGCTCAAAAAGTTATCAAACAGTGCATACCCTTTGACCCAGCAGTGTTTCTACTGGGCCTATATCCCAAAGAGATCTTAGAGGAGGGAAAGGGACCCACATGTGCAAGAATGTTTGTGGCAGCCCTTTTTGTAGTGGCAAGAAACTGGAAATTGAAAAGATGCCCATCAATTGGAGAATGGATGAATAAATTATGGTATATGAATGTTATGGAATATTATTGTTCTGTAAGAAACGACCAACAGGAGGATTTCAGAGAGGATTGGAGAGACTTGCATGAACTGATGCTGAGTGAAATCAGTAGAACCAGGAGAACATTATACACAGCAAGAAGACTATACGATGATCAATTTTGATGGACATGGTTCTCTTCAACAATGATGTGATTCAAACCAGTTGTTCTGTGATGAAGATAGTAGTCATATACATCCAGAGAGAGGTCTGTGGGAACTGAGTGAACCACAACACAGCATTTAACCACTTTCTGTGAATATTTCCATGCATTCTGTTTTCCTTCTTAGGTTGTTTTTTTCTTCTTCTCTTTCTAGATCTGATGTTTCTTGTGCAGTAAGATAACTGTATAGATATGTATACATGTATTGTATTTGTCATATAATTTATCCTATCTAGCATGTATTAGATTACCTGTCATCTAGGGGTGGGGGGTGGGGGGAAGGAAAGGAAAAGCTTGGGAAAAAAAGCTTTTTTGCAAAGGTCAATGTTGAAAGGTCACTCATGTGTTTTGTAAATAAAAAGCTTTATAAAAAAAAAAACTTTGCTTCTTCTTTACATTCTACTGCTTTCATAGAAACAGAGGAACTATCCTGCTGGATATTCTGTGGAATTCTAATTTTGCATTTAGCAGATTTTGAATTTCTCCATCATTTTTAACCAATCAATGTTGTTGTTTGTATGTGTTCTGGCCCAGATGAATAAATGTGCATCAAATCTCTGAAAGCCAAACACTCCTTTTCTGTTCCACTGTTGCCAACTATTTGTTTGCTGAACTTTCCCTCTGAGTTAGCAACAAGATATTCCTGCCTCAGAGAAGTGGTCTTATTTGATGACATTGTCTTCTGGTAGTCATTTTGCTTTAGGGCTGCCATTCTTGTTGAATATGACTTATCTTGGAGAGGATAAATCTATAATCAGTCCAGCACTCTGTACCACACTACCACACACTGCCTTTGCCATTCTCATCTGTCTCTTCTTACAAACCCATAATTTATTGAATGCCATTATTTTCTGTGTGGGTGTATCCATGAAATTTTATTGCATTTAGGTAAATGGAAGCCAGTGTTGGTGATGAGGTCATGTACATGTTTTCAGTAATACATTAATGTTACTGTTTACAACTCCAAAGCTCCCTAAGACTCCCTGCCATATCTGGCAGTCTGTCTATCATTAGTCTATCTGGCAATTCTCTAGTATTAAAGTTTTCCAGAATCTTATTCTCTTTGGGCATATTGACAATGAAGATCTCCAGATTTCATAAATTTTCCTTTAACATCCTCAGGATTTGTCATTGTGGAAACATACACATTGATGATGGTGGAGGGGTTCTTTCCTACAAATGGAAATTGTATTGTGATGAGCCTGTTGTTCACTTTTTTGGTTGGCTTACAAGCATGTTGACTAGATTAACCCTATGGCTTGGGTCGTCTGTGTGCAGGGTTGTTACTACAGCTTCATCAGTTGCCTATTGTCACATGCCTTGGAGATAGTTAAAAATAGTATTGCTGATGTCTTTTGATTTAAACATAAAGTGGATTTAAGTGAGAGAGAGTTGCATGAAGCCATTGATCTCACTATCTCTTCCAAAATTATTGAAATTCAGTGGAGAAACAAAGTCGAGGACCTGGGATGCAGTGGATGGCTTGGAAATTTTCCACATCCCGCCAAGCTCTAAGTGCTCCACAGCACCTGCTTCAACTGCCTTCATGGTTACTGGAACAAATTATTCTCATTGGCCCATGCCATTGCAGAAAGTCTTCACATGCTTGGAGCAGACAGTCCTCTAACTCACTGAGGTATTTGAGATTTTCTGTTACCCTCAACACACTCTATACCCCATATCAAAAGATGTGTGTAAATATAAACAAACAAATTTGCAGCTATAGATAATAGATAAATAGAGAGAGATGAGAGAGACAGGCAGACAGACATAAAGACTAGGGATACTATTGAGTTTTTAAAATAAATGATAAACAAATTTGCAGATATAGAGACAGAGAGAGATGAGAGAGACAGGCATACAGACAGACAGACTAGGGATACTATTAAGTTTTTAAAATAAATGTTATTTTTACCAGTTGTAATTTAAACATTTGATATTAGCAAGTATGCCAAAACAAAAAAAATCCACTTGACATCCTAAAAGTTATATAATGTATTCATAATAACTTGGATAAGAGACAAATGTTTCATATATTACTTGGCCAAAAACAGTTATAAAAATAGTTTTCTGAAAAGATTTTTTTAAATTATTTGGGACAATGATACATTTTTATACATCTAATTCTGAGCAATATTCCCCTTATCTTATAGGCTTTTAATGTGTTTTTTTCTGATATTCTATCCTGGCATGAATGCAATCATGTTTCTGAAGGGATGTCATTTGAATATGTGTGACTACTGCAAAGAAAGAAGTCAGAACTGGTCATATCAATTTGGAATGATCAGTATAAAATTGATACTGGTGAGAGGTGACATGGGAAGATGATGGAGCCAAAGGATTAAGCAATAATTTCATCTTTTTAGAAAAATGATAGGGATTATTTGATCATTGTTCTCCAAATAAGATGGAAAAGAGAAATACAGGAAGAAGTAGTCCAATGCACATTTTCAGCAAAGCAAGATAATTATGAATATTTTTGTTCCTAGGAAAAACAAAGAAAAAATAACCTTCAGATGCTGGATTTGGTGAGCATTGAACAACACCAACCCTCCTAAAAATAAATTATATCTTAACAGTGAAAAAAAATCATCATTGATGTAGGAATAATTTCAGAATCATGCATATGTAGGCAGAGTGTCAACTAATTAAAGAAAAACTAAAATTAATAATAAATTAGAAGCAATTGATGGCCTAAAAATGAGAAATAAACAATCAAGAAATTGAGCATGAACATTTTTAAAGAAATGTGAAGTCATCTCATGATAAGAGATAAAACAAGAAAGCATCACAACCAATGAAAAATATGATCTTCTGATTTCTTACCAAGTACAGTTATGGCTTCCAAAAAGTAACACCAGTTCATAGGACAAGTTCATTTGCAAACATAAAGGACAATAGTGGAAGGTAATCAACAGTATCATCTCACAAAATAGCAAAGTACTTGAGGGTAAGAAGGCATCTAAGGGGCTCAGTGGATAAAGCACTAGACTTAGGAAGAACTGAGTTCAAATATAGCCATAGACGTCATTTAAATTATGTTTATCTTAATCCACTGGAGAAGGAAATGGTAAAACACTCCAGTATCTTTGCCAAGAAAACTCTATAGAGAGTATTGGTATGCTAGGGTCCATGGAGACAGAGTTACACATGACTGAGAAACAACAGCAGTTGAGGGCAAAGTTTCCAAATAAGCCAGTTCATTTATAGAGGCACAAAATAATAAGATAATCAGCTCCCTTAAGGTCTTTGCTAGTATCACAGATGATATTCTTTAAAAATTTCACAAAGAAAAAAAAGATTCAAAAAAGAAAAAAAAAAGACTTTCTACTAATAGTGAAATTATCCTTTCTATATATCGCAGTACTAATGTTATCAAGTATTAGGCATCAAGCCCATCAGCTGGGGAATGGCTGAATAAGTTATGGTATATAAAAGTATTCTATAAAAATGATGAACAAGCTGATTTTAGAAAGGCCTGGAAAGATTTACATGAACTGATGCTGAATGAAACAAGTAGAACCAGGAATACAGCAAGATTGTGCAATGATGAACTTTGAAAGATTTGCTTCTTCCTAGAGTTTCAGTGATCCAAGGCAATGGCAATAAATTTTGTACAGAAAACTCCATCTGCATACACAGAAAGAACTATGGAGACTATTGAATGTAAATCAACACATGTTCATTTTTTTTCTTTTTTTCTTCTGTTTTTTTCTCTTGTGATTTTCCCGTTATGATTTTTCTCTCCCAACATGATTCATACAAAAAGGTGTATTTAAAAATTATATATGTTATACATTATATATATGTATATATATATACTCAGGAAAAATAAAACAATAAAATATATTTTAAAAAAGAAAAAAGTATTAGGCATCAAATCTTGCCTCAGACTTTACCTTGGGTGATGAACTTCATATTTTTATCTGTAAAATTAGGGGCAAGGATTAGAACTTTTATGCCCTTAAAAGCTCTAAATCTATGGTCCTATTATCCTATAAAATTTCCATAATAAAATCAACATTATTATTCACTGGAAATGGATTCCCCATTGCAAAAGAAAGTTGATGAAAAATATAAAATGCCAAGACTATGTATGACAAGAAGATGAATGAGCAGCCATTTATGAGAATATAGTCTGAAAAACTGAAAATGAGTATGACATATAGGAAAATAGATAGGGTTAGGGTGGTATGTGTAGGTATATTAAAATTACTAATTTGAAGAATAACAAGTAAATAACGTCAACAAACAAAAGTATGAGAAAAAGATGGGCTGATCATACTGTGAGAAAGAATGGTAAGAAATGGACTGCAAAAACTCTTCTTTATATCCTCAAAATATTAGGAGAAAAGGAGAAAAGACATCAGCATACTGGGAGACACCCTTCTGCTAAACTTTTGAGAGGATATGAACAAGAGTTTCAGAAAATCAAGTAAGAATAGCATGTGAATTGTATCATGGGTGTGAATAAATATCCCTAAGAAGACACATCTATTTAATAAAAACATATGGATATATATATTCATATATATACATACATACAAATATATTATAGATAGATAGACAGACAAACACACATACATACTTCCAGGTAGGAAAGGTATGTCCTAAATGTGTCAAGTATTTGAGAGGAAGAAAAGACCACAGTCATATTTTGGGAATTGTACAGAATTTTCAAAGTTCTGAAAGTGTGTAAAAGCCTGAAAGATCTAATTTTTTTCATCTTTAATCTCCCATTAATATTACATGCCTGGAATTAATAAAACTTCATTATGTCAGAAAGATTAAAAAAGTAGGGTACTCAAAGGACAACATAATGATCTATAAATATGTATGATATATATTATCATTCATGATTTGGATGCAAGATGTGACATCATAAGCACATATGACCCCAAAAGGACAGCCATAGAATGAAAATGAAAAATGACACATGAGTTCAGATGCTACATTGGGAACATGGAATGTTAAAAGATATGGAGGAAGGCTTCCAGCACATTGGGTAGATAATCTATGGAGAATTCTAGGAGGAGAATAATTGCAGAGAATGAGGAGCTTGAAGGAATAGCAATTTATAGTTGTGGAGTGAGTTCATATGTCAAAGAAATACCAAGTTTATCAAAGAACTTATCAGTTATTTTGATATGCCCAGTGCTAATTAATTTTCCTACTGGTACATGTAATTTTGCTAGTTTGTCATATTTTTTGCTAAGTCCTCCTTTCACCCTCCACACCCCCCTCCACACCCCACACCCACACTTACCCTCCACAACACCCCCCCTTATTTATTTCTCTTATGTTTTAATACAATTATTTAAGAGATGCATTCCCTATATTCCTTTGTATTGTAATGTGAATAAATGCCTATTTACTCTCAGAAATACAGGACTATGTCAGTTTTGATAGCAAATTGGTATCTTGTTTCTTAACCTTCTTGTTCCTTTTTAAAAAAATATTTTATGTTTCTGAAAACTGACAAATCCAACAGTTTAGAAATTTCAACCTTTACCTTTCCATTTCTATTTGAATTAAGATGTGATAAACCTAAAAAATATATCAAAGATTAATCATTGATTTAAGGAGATAAAAATCAAGGTGCTAGATTTTTAAAGTTTATTACAGACACAATTGCATGAGATTATAGTAGCTTGAATTGGGCAGCTCTCAGTTCTATATCTATCTATTTAGATAGATATAAATAAAGCTATATTTATGTTGGTATGCCTCTATATAGGTATAGAAATATATCTTCAAATGTATAGGTATATAGTCATATCTATATTATGTAGATATATATATACATAGATATATATGTATATCTATTATACTCATATGTGTATATTACATATATATATAATATATTTGTAACAAGTGGAGAAGAGTGAGAGTAAAGAAAGCATGAATCTCAAGTCAAAATGGGGAAAAAAATTTTGGAAATAATAAATTGTAAGTTGAATTCATTATTAGGTATGTACAATACATTCACACAGAATTTTTCTCTTCAAAACTTGTGAAATATAAACAAAGAAACATGGGAAGAATATTTACTCATTCATAATTTTTTTAAAGATCAGCTTAAAACTGCTAGCTTATCCAGAAACACTATTAAAGAGCTGCATGTTTTAGAAAAAGAATATTTGTCTTATTATCATATTTTGTACTAGATAATCTTTGGGAATTGTTGAATATCAGAGCTCAGAAGCCATTCTAGATATTCAGTGGTTGACCTTTTGGCCAAGCCATAAGCCAGCTATCCAGGGCAACACAATACAATTCAAAACCATTTAGAGAACAGTGGTGAAGGATGGTGGAAGTTCATGAGCAGTATAGCCTAATTAAAGAGCAAAAGGAAAATAAGTCTATGGCATAAATGATAGTAAGCCAAGAGCATTCATATATTAAACTTGTAGGAAGACAAAAATGGAAGAAAAATTTTTAACTTTATTCTTAAAATCTATTTTCATCTTTAGTAAAAGCACTACCACATTTGTGCCCTACTACCTCACTCCATGATGATATAAAATTGAGAAGAGCAGTTTGAGTAGTCTAATATATAATGATGGATTCCTGTTGGCATTCAGTCTCAAAAATATGAATGCATCATTATAACAACCATCACATGGAGAAGACATCAAAACAATGGAAAGAAGAGAAATCATTGATGAGAATACTCTGAAAAATATTAAAGAATATTAAGTAAATCTTACCATATATGATGACTTTTTTTTATCTCATCTGTCTCATCATTTATCTAATGGGTAATAACTGTTACTCAGAATCTCTTTTCATTGTATATTCTATAATTCATTCCTTCATAAAATGTACTGTTCAAAAATGAACATGATATTTCAGATGTATTTGACTTAATCACTTTGCTATGAAATTATCATTCCCCAAATTTTGGACACTATGCTTCTCCATACATTATTTGCTTGGTACACTTTTGGAGGGTGCCATGCTATACTTCAGTGCTACATTAAATTTGAAACCCAAAGTCCATTAAGGATTTCCAAAGGAAAATAATAACATATAAGAAAGATTATTGTGACTAGGTCAAGAAACAACCATTAGTTGAAAGAGTTTGGCATCAATAGTGATTTTCACCCTTGTTTTATATAAGATTCATGGTAAATAAAATGTTGTCCTTATTTATGTAGCCATTTAGCTTCATAAAAGCAGAAATATTTCTCATCCTGAAGCTAGTAGACTGTTAAATGCATTTGATTGGGATCATATATTATGTACTACCAATAAGAATGTTTTAGAGTTTGTTGGAACACTCTATTATGCCTTCCCTTCCCAGGAATTTTATCATTGCAAAATCTCATTAACCCACAAAATTGAATCTGACTGTTATTCACATCTCATAAGTACCCTCTCTCTAATTGGACCCTCTGACTAGAGGGAAAGGCCATAGGTTCCATAGCCTACTATTTAAGGAGAAGACAGCACAGTTTTTCCCCTCTGCCTTTCCCCTGAGGCTACAGTGCTTTTGGTTTCTTTGGAACTATGAATCATCTGCATTTCCAGTTTGTTTTTTTCCTTCCCCCTTCTCATTGTTCATCTTTCTTTTATGTGTCTTCCCCCACTACATTGTAAGTTCCTTGAGTGTGAGGACTCTCTTTGTTTTTATGTATATTTTATTTGTATTAGGTATGATACAAAGATTATTTGCTAGACAAATCAATAATACTGATAATAATCTTTGGTGTTTTTATATGTAGTGCAAAAATTATTTATGCTGCAAATTCTTTGTGTTCTTCTCTGACAAAGAACATGGCTAGAAATGGAAAATAACAGAATAAGTATACCTATCATGTAAGGAGAAAGTTACTTCTGATTTCATTCTTTCATGACTATAAAATGTTACTGAGAACATCCAAGCAAAGGATTTTAGCATTTCAAAATTATTCACAGTTTTTAAGATTAGAAATAGTAATTAAGTAATATCCAATTCCTAAGTACAACTTCAGCCTTAGTTATGTTTGGAGGAAGCTGGCAAAGAAAAATCTTTATTATTATGGACATAGAGATTAACATAGATATAGATACAGACCCATTTAAACTCCTTGAAAATAGAAACTTAAATTTTTCATTTTTTAAATTTTATCTTTGTGTATCGACATAAAGATTCTTAATATGTTTTTTTTATTCTTTGCCAGGCAATAACCCTCAAGGTTTTCCACAAGTATATATATAAGGTATACATATAAGGTATATATGTATGTTATATATGTATATATATATATGGTAAGGTATATATGTATAAGGATTATATGTATGTGTATACATGTATATTATATATATATATTAAACTATACACATAGTAAGGAAAGAAAGATGCTTTATTTTTTTGGTTTTGTTTTCTTTTCTAATAGACTTCAGTCCTTGTCTTTTGAAAACCTTAGCCTATACCACCATGTATGCCAGATTGCCATGTATAGGACATCACCACTCTTGTAAATCTCTCCTGGGGCTGGTCTTTGACTGACCCCTCTACAAATATATAAATCACATATTCTGGAAGACAGGCTACATTCTCCCACAGTATAATCCGGATCTTCAATCAAATTGACCAACTCATATTTTCCCTTTCGCCCCTCAATGAAAATTTCTGAAGTATAGTTATAGCTCATCTTCTTATATGTAAATGATGAGTTCCCTTTACTTAATATAGTAAAAGGAGAGGAATAAAGGGGATTAAACGGATTTCTGTGAATCCCAAAAGGACAACTTTCACAGAAGGCAAAAAGATTTAAGTATAACACATATGACAAGAAGAAAAAGTAACATATTGAAAAAATCAAGGGAGATTTTTTTTTCTTCTTTAAAGATTCAGGAAAAGGGGCAAATGTGTGTATGTTTAAGAAAAGAACAAAAAAGGGACAGAATTAAAACTATAAGCAGATCATGTGATTCTTTCAATCTGTCTGTGCCACCTTCTTATCAAACAATGTCTCCATTAGGAATTAACTAGTGATCCCAACAGCACATCTGTGAAAGTTTTAAAGGGAATTTTTAATGAACTTAAAACATTAACTCATATGCAGATTAGAGGAGAATATATTTGCTCTACAGGCAGATAAAAGCAACTCATGAAACTAGGTCTTCACAAGAACAATAACATAAAAGAATTTCAATAAGATAAGCTCAAATATTCTAGTGTAAAATATTAGTTTCTTGCTGTACCCAAAGAGTGTTTCAGAAAGTATTCTGAAACTGAAGATTTTGTTTGAGAAGAGGCATTAAATAAGGGAAATGACTTTTCAATACTGAATTGTCAATTCCCTCTTAAAGATGAACCATTCTCTATTGATATTGTCTTCTGGGATATGATCATTAAAGGCTATGCTAGTAGGATTCAGGCTCTGACTTCTTTCCCATAAATCTGGCAAGCCAAGCAAAGTGATATACTTCATTTTTATCATCTGACAAAAAGCTTAGTTACATTCATATAGGATTGTTATTGGCTTTGGACTGATTGTGTCTTTACCAACTCTTACACAAGCCTTATACAAGGGATTATAATCTGCAGTCATATAACAATTCATAGAGTGCCAGACTTGGAATCAGGAAAAAAAAATGAATTCAACTATAGCTTCAGACACTTATTTGTGTGATTCTGGGCAACTATCATAACCTCTCAGCATTATTTCCCCAACTTTAAAGTGGAGAAAATAAAATTTATCTCAATGGTTGTTATGAGGACCAAATGAATTAAGGTGTTTAATATATTGTTAAAATCAAATATATGAGTGCTAATGATTTTGATAATAACAATTATTATATATTATCATGGAGGTACCTAAACCAATGAGAACATAGATCTTTGGAGTCTGAAGTAACTATTATAAATTAGACAATGTAGCCCAGATTGCTGCTTAGGTTTGTGAAAAAGAAAATTGAAAACTCCTAAAACATAAGCACACTCACTGCAAAATTTATTTGTTTATATGGTCTGCCTTTTTGTCTGATATACCTGTTCTATTTTTTACTTCTGTGCTAAAGGATTTACCAGGAAGGATGAAAAGAAGAAAGGACTGGAGCTGAAAAATAAGAAGAAAAATAAGAAGAGATCCTGCAGGAGCTCTGGAGGAGTTCAAATCAGTGAAAAGAGTTAGAAATAGAATTAGCGAATAAGAAATTGGGGAGAAATTCAAACATTTTAAAAGGAAAACTATCTCCTGTTACACATTCAGTTTTCAAGTTCATTAAGAAAATTGAAAGAGAAATAGAATCAAGGAAAATAAGAAGTAAGACTTATATGTGTATATATACATATATATATATATACACACACATATATATACAGGCATATCTGTATAGGTATAAATATACTATAAAAATATACACAAAATGAAGATAGGGTAATTTGGAGCAGGAGGGTACAAGCTTCTGAGGGTGAGGGGACAAAAATACAACAAAATTATCATGTAAATTTCTTTTGCTCCCATTTTTCTTCCCTTTTCCCATTACAACCCATTAAACACAATTGTGTTTGTATAATTATTTTATACCTGTTTCTGTTTGTTAGTTCTTTCTCTGGGTTGTAGATAATGTCTTTCTTACATGCCTTTTACAGGTAATTTGAGTACTTATAATAGTTAAAATAATTATTCATTCAAAGTCATCCTTAAAACAATTTTATTGTTACTGTATACAATGTCCTCTTAGTTTTGTTCATTTTCCTCTTCATTATTTCCTGGCAGTCTCTCCATGTTTTTCTATTATTGAGTCCCTTATTTCTTATAAGTATACAACATTGTGGAAGTGACTAAGTTCACAATGGTTAGAGTAGTGGAATGTAACCTCAGGCAGATTCTACCAAGATTCTACCATGTAGCATGGTTCCAGCAACTAACAGCAACTCTGCCCTCCTCCTTTTTTTTTTTTAATCTATGGTCTGACCCTAAATAATTATGGTGGTGTTCATAACTTTTCATTTGTATTCTGTATCATGGAAACTCATGAAACATTTTCCTCCATACTATAGAGGTGTTTAATAAATGTTATTGTCATTGTGGCTACAGATAAATGGATGGCCATTGGTTTGGAGCAAATTGTATCACACACACACACACACACACACACAATATGAATTTTCATGACTGGATAATAAGATTGTCCTAAAGCAGTAGTTTTCAAACATATTTTTGGTTTTATTTATTCTTTGCTATGTGGAATCCATCACAGTGAATATTTAAGTTGCTAACTGCATAGGTGAGTGGGGAGATTTTTCTTGTCCATAGGTCTGCAAAACTGCATACAAATTTAAGCATACCTAGTAAAACTCACAGTAGCACATACTCTTTAAAAGTTAGTGTCCAAGTAAATCTGGATAGGTTTAAGCCTTGCTTACAGTATCTAAAACATTTAGGAATGGATAAAAAAATCTGAAAAGCTTATCTTGTCATTTGAAATTTCTTTCAGTGAAACTTTAAACACTCAAAGAAGACAAAATACAGATATTCACCATCATTAAGCAGAGTTAGTCTGTGGTCATATTTTTGCCAACTTCCTGCCTTCCACTGCTACCATATTCATTGAATCTGTGGATCAAAGCATTATTTAACATAGGCAATGTTATTACTGAAAAGATTTTGTGAGTTGATCAATCATGCTGGCATTCTAAAGGAGTTTCTATTTCAATTTAACATAAAAGATGAAATATTTAGTGATGTTGGTGCTCTGAATTCTGTTTAAAGATCATAGAGAGTTGGGGAAGCTTGTAGAGAATCTTTTCTCAAAAAATAACTTAAATATTTCAGGGAAAAAATCTCACAAAATATGAACATGACTAGCATTAATTCTCAAAATGACAAATCTGATTCTAGCCTCAGAAGTAAACTTAAAATAAATGAGAAATAGCAGGAGACTAAACTTAAAGCTATATGTTACTTGGCACTAATAAATATGAAAACATGTAACTATCTATACTGCTTTGATGTCCAATCAAATGATGATATTTTAAGCTCCTATTACCAAGATATTTTGATAACTCAAGTATATTATTATAACTTTTTCAGTTAGTAGGAACCACTCTGCTATGTTTTAAGAAAAGATCTAAGCAACCCACTACAATCCATGATAAAAAAAATTTGGGTGTTTATCTCGTTTTTCAATTGGAAACTAATCTTCTAATTATTAAAAAAATTAAAAAGCCTTGGTCTCAATATTTATCCCTTCTCAGACGTGCTTTATTTTTAGAGCTAATTTAAACACTATCCATCTAATTTATTTAGGTCTTAATTAATAAAGGATATAACCAAATGTAAAGACTAAAGGGGTATCACAAATAGTAAATACATCTATAAACAAAAGTTTAGGCTTTTTGTCAATGATCAGTCTTAAAAAAACAATTCTCAATCTTTATTTATATTGATAGCTTCCAAAAGTTGTAGTCTTTTCATGCTACTCGTTGACTCTATTTTGTTGTATGGTAAAATAGTCATCTATTTTAATGTGAACATCTTAAAACTGATGAAACACACACACACACACACACACACACACACACACACACACACACACA
>JAJPUD010012675.1:0-22854 GCA_023553655.1 Myrmecobius fasciatus | reverse complement strand
ACACACACACACACACACACACACACACACACACACACACACACACACAGAAACTTTCCTTAAAAGGTATTGAGCCATCCTTGAGATTTAGTTGGGGAAGGATTATCTGAGCTAAGACTTTTGGTACCCCATTCTTATCCCTGACTCCAAATCAGGCATGAGAACCTGGCAGAAGAAGGAACCCTTGGAAGTTTAGCTGCTTGATCATGATGGGTAACAGACAGAAGAGCTTTGTTCAAAAGAATCATCTCAGTGTCCTAAGTACCCATTTTTATTGAATCCCCTCCTGTAGTAACAAAGTAAATGACCCCCTATTATCTGTTGAATGGCTTACAAGTATTTAATTTTGTTCTAATATTGGAGTGCTGTGTTCCATCACGTCTGGCCCAGAACAGATGTCTATTGGGTTTGCAAATAACATAGATCCAGTCAAACCATTTCAGTTGTTTGGTTAAATAGGATTGTTGAAAATACAACAAAATGAAACATTTGGTGAGGGAAAAAAAAGTCTTTCTGAATAATCTGTATTGTGGATGCATATGGGGAAACAGATTGCAGTTTTTCCATGACCCATATATTCAGAATTGATGTGGATAGTTTAACAAATAACAACAAAAAAATTCTGAATGTGTTTTCACACCTGACCTGGGGTCCCTTTTCCTTTACACAAGTATGTATGTATTATATGTGTACGTGTGTTTACATGCATATCATATCTGTATAGATTGTGCCCATACAATGCATGGACACACATGCATGTATCATATGTGTGTTATGTATTTAGGTTTTATGTATAACATATGTATGTATGTATGTATGTGTTATACCTACATACATGTACATATATAAATGTGGATATTATATTTACATACATGTATGTATGTGTATATACACACATATATTTAAGAAAGCAAAAGTATGCCACAAGAGAAATAACATCTCATATTTGTTTATAATAAATTTATTGAATTAGTGTGGCAATCATGAAATAACATGTGTTTATTCTGGGTTTTAATTCTTTTTTCATCTGTTTGTTTTGTTTTTGTTTCATTTCTTTTTCACTTTTAAATTAAGGATCATAGCCAGATTCATCAGCTTATAGCCAGGTTAGTACAGTGAAAAGAGCCTTGGAGTTTATGTCATAGGATCTGGGTTCAAATGCTAATTCAACCCTATATTACCCTTTTTTCTGGGCAAGTTACCAATTTCACTAGACTTCTTTCTGTTTTCCTATTTATTAAATTAGGATGATAGAAGAGATTACATCCAAAGTGTCTCCTGGTCTTAGATCTATGTCTCTATAATTTAATACCCACAGCTCTAAAAGTAAATGCATATTTTGCTGCTGGAAAGTCTCATACAGATTCCATGACACACTTTGTGGGAATGATTTGTTAGAAGTAATCAAATCATATACTTAATGGAGATAGTATTGAATAATACATTGACAGCTGAAAGGGACACCTTTAGTCTAAAAATCTAGCAATTTTTTTTTTTTTGTATGAGTAGAAGGTTTGTTTCTAGACTAGAAGGGACATTTTGTATTTTTTTTTTTATTTTTCAACACCAAACACATAGCAATTCTTTAATAAGTGTTTGTTGAACCCAATTTAATCGAATTGAATAACTTGAAAAGAACACATAGATCTGGTATCTTTAGCTATAAATGATGAATGTGACCTGAATAAATGGATGGTAAAATAGTTCATATGGTCACGGTTCTCTGCACCACTAAATAGACCACTGCACAACCAATGACTATTGATGCACAGTCATGGGTTTAATAATTAAATACATCTGCAACATTAGACACCATATTCAAGACAATCCAGGCTAGATGAAGCCTTCATTTTGGTGAATAAAAACACTGTTCGCTACAAAGTAGGAGCAAAGAAAATATTTTATTGTTATGATTATCTTACGGAAAAGTCTTTCTCATCTACCTAAAGGCCTGGCAGATCCCTTTCAATTCCAAGATGTCTGATATGTTAAGTTTTCTTTCCATGTATTATAAAGTCTAGAATTGACAAAGGAGAAGTTTTAATTTCATGCCTGAGAACAACAGTTCTATACCATACTATTTGGCACTTGGAAATTATCGGTGTTTATGTTGCCACATTTTTTAATCATCTCTATAAATAATATTGATAACTAACCACAGTGCTTCCAGATCTGGAAATTGTTTTGCAAATGCTGTCTTTTGATCTTCATAACAGCCCCATGAATAAATACTAAATGAATAAATGCTAAAAAAGACATCTCCATTTAAAAGATGAAGATACTGAGATTAGAGGTCATATAAATAAATGTCTAAGGCAAGATTAACACTCAGGTCTCCCTAACTCAAAATCTTATACCTTAATTATGCCAAAGACACTGCCCTGTTCTCTTGTAGATTAATTTTTAAACGTCAACTTTGAATTGCAGCTGTTATTGAGTCAATACATTTTTAAACCTAGAGACATCATTTTTTTGCCTATGAAAATAGTAATGTCACTTTATGATAAATCTGTGAATAGAAATATGAACCTTATATACATTTATAAAGTCATTTAAATTAACAGAAAAGTAATAAGCCTTTCAATTAATCAGTGTGGTTTGTGTAATAGCTTGGGGTTTTGCTGATTTAATATTAACATGTAACATGGAAAAAGTCACATATAAAACTATTTGGAGCTTGCACTATCTTTTATCTTTGTTTTAAATGCATTTTAACATGCATGGCCATTAGTATTCATAGTGAGATTAGAAACTATGATCTAAGATATTATCCTATAGAATGAAGGCTTCTTTAGGTAGCACTTATTATTCCAAGTTTAGCAGGTGTTTGCTTCACAATAAGAAATCAGAGCCAAACTTATCGTAACACAGGATACAAATAAGATTTGATATTTGAGTAAATGAGGAGAGGAGCAAACCTCTCTTAATGCACACAGGCACACACACACACACACAAACAGAGAGAGAGAGAGAGAGAGAAAGACAGAGACAGAGAGATAAAGAGACAGAGACAGAGAGAGACAGACAGAGAGAGAGAGAGAGAGACACAGACAGACAGAGACAGGCAGACAGAGAGGCAGAGAGAGAGACAGAGAGACAGACAGAGACAGTGGCAGACAGAGACAGAGAGACAGAGACAGATAGACAGACGGAGAGAGAGAAAGAGAGAGACAGAGAGACAGAGGCAGAGAGACAGAGACAGAGACAGATAGAGGTAGACACAGAGAGAGAGCCAGCGCAGTAGTAACAAACAATAATAGCATTTGATTTATTTTTAGAATATAAATACTGCCTGGTTTTTGAGTGTGATTTAAGGCTATCCTCATAGGAGCTTCCTTTGCCTCATCTCCTATCATGTAGACCTCATATCCAGGTAAAATGCTTGGAGGGAGGAGATTATGCACTGTGAATGCAGGCTTTGGGAAGTACATGCCCCATGGGAGTTGATGGGTTTGCCAATGTCTCCGCATACATTCTATAGCTTTTGAGTGCACAAGATGCAAAAATAAAACCTTTAATGATTCATGCCTTAAATCCTAAAGCTTCCCTTATAGTTCTCAAGGCAATCAGACACATACAGCATTTCAAAACTAGTTTTGCATTTTTGATATCATGAAAAGCTGTAGGCAGCTGGAAATGAATAGCACATAAGGCCTGAATGGTAATAACAATGCAAGCTGTTAATATGCAGATTCAATTCAGAATAGCAAATAATTTTAATTATTTTTTACCCAAATAAGAGGCTTTCTACTTCTAGAAATTAATTTCCCATATTATGGTTCCAGAGTCCTCTTTATGGTATGATAAAGGATGGAAGGAAGCAGTATTCTATCAAAAGATAGTACTTGAGGGCACAAAGACTAAATTATGGAAGAAATTTTAACAGCATTCAGGCAGTGTGGTTGTGCTATCAGAGATTCCAAATGATATGAATATCATTTTTCTCTGATAGCAATTGATCTGAGTAGAGACCATCCCCAAATCATTGGATCTAAGGGTTAGTCTGATCACTATTTTTCTGTTTATAATGCTAAGACCCTCAAGGAGTAAAACAAGTAGTAATTCTGATACTTTTAGATCTTTCATTCATTACTCTTGCTGATTCATGCTTTCCTCTCAGTTCTGTCTCCTTATATAAAGTCTTTCTTAAAAACAAACAAAAAAAATATCTTGTAATGACAATGTCAGAGTCACATGCTTCTTAAAACTTCACAGTACTATTCCCTGTGAGACAATTTCTTTTTTAGAATGAGTCATAGGATTTTACATATATTTTGTTAGACGACATTAAAACTGACTTTTCTAAATTTGAGTATCTGTTAGACTTTGCCTAGCATTCTTTTTCATTATCTGTAATAACACAACATCAACCAATAAATACACCATTGCCACATGCACAATTGCTACTTCTTTTCATTTTTACTTTGATAATGAGTTCTTAAGAATCAAATTAAGAATAATAGTACTTTCCCTTCTTCTACCTTCTAATTGAGATTATCATAATGGGAAGTTAAAGATGAATCCAATCATTTGAAATTAGAAGAAAAATATAGCTTCAAAAAAGATCGTATCATTAAAGTTCTTCATCACAGAAACCTACTTCTTTGTAATTTTTTTATGTACTGAACTCACCATCTATTTCCTTTTTCTGGTAAAACAGTACATGATATATTGTCACCTAAACATTACTTTTTTCTCCTGCTTTTTTGTGGTTTTTCAGTAGTTTTCAATCATATTTAAGTCTTTGTGACCCCTTTTTAATTGTTGTTTGTTTTGTTTTGTTTCGTTTTTGGCAAAGATACTGGAATGGTTTGCCATTCCCTTCTATAGCTCATTTTACAGATGAGGAAACTGAGGCAAACAGGGAATCACACAACTAGTAAGTGTCTGATGCCAGATTTGAATTAAAAAAATGAGTGTTCTTAACTCCAGGCTCAGCACGCCTTTGGTTGCAACATAGATTTTTCCATAATCTGCTTTTTCTATTTCTTTGTGTTTATGGAACAGGCTTCTCTTGCCATACCTTAGTCATGAATCATGTGGCTCCAAGTCCCAGTGATATTTCTGAGGTCACATTTACCTCCCTGTGTGAAAAGAAATTAAATTTAAAAATATTGTTGTTGAACCAAGTACTCTAAACAACTTGTTACTACCACCTAAATTTCTTTCCTGTTGTATGAGCAATGATCAAAAAGAGGAGGCCTGAGATATATAGATAATTCAGTGCTAGCCATGGGGAAAATGTTAACTCACCCCAATAAAATAAGTCTCTGGTTACCTATAGCTTTTCCTTCTCCTGAATTTTTAAATTACATGACTCCAATGTAGTTTCCATTTTTATTGGCCTTATCCGATTATTACTCTGGCTGTCTTTTTTGCAATATATTCAAATGGAAATGCTTGTTTATTTTTGTCCGAAATAAACAAAACTAAACTACTGCGATGACATATTTGTTTATACTTCAGGAATAACAGAAAAGAGAATTTATCTACCCATTGGGATATATTCTCATGCAAGATGTGCTCTTCTCATTCCAGAGGAGATTTATCACAAAGGAACCATTAGAGTGATGACAAACTCTACCTAACAGGAGCAAATATAATGCTATTAGTAAACAAATATTTCAAACAGTGATAAACAATTAATCTCACAAAACTATAGAAAATGTATTTTCTTATCCCCACCATTAATTTTTCTAATAGCTTATCTTGCTTCTGGAACATCCTTCTTCAGCACAGATGCTTTATCTGGCATATGTGACTTTATATATTCTTCTGCCTCAAAATATCTGCCCTACATTTATTGGGAAATTTAATACAAGCATTTGTATAAGTCAAATTGACTAATTACTTAGCATGTGCTAGACCAAAGAGAGAATGAAAAAGAAACCAATAAACTTAGGACTTTCTTTAATCTAGATAATATTTTCTTACTGCACCAGAATGATTTTAATAGTTTTTTTTTATTTCCTATAAACAAAAGAAAAGAGAAAACATTGAAGAGGTACCTTGAATTATGAGAGACCTTAGTTCAAATTTTATCCTTTATACAACTAGTTAATTGTTCCTGGGTAGTCATTTAACCTGTCAGTGTCTCAGACAACTCTCTAAGATTATAAATTACAAGAGAATTGCAATTCTGAAATGGTGGAAAGAATTTCCAGACTAAGAATTTCTAACATTGATAAAATTATAGGTACAGAGAAAGAGAGAAAATTATCACAGTAAAGAATTTAAGAATGATAGTTTTCTTTCTTTCCCCCCATTTAATTTTTCAGTTTGTAATAACTGCTTATCTAGAGAATCAAATTTCTCCTTAAACAGTAGTTGCTATTGTAATTGTTTCCATTATCTTTTGCTCTAATGATATGTAATGAATAGAATGCTTAGACTCATTTTCAGGACTTTGGACCTTGAAATCCTTTCAAGAGTATTTATTAGTTGTGTGATCATGGTCAGATCCTTTAACTTCTCTGTTTTTTTTTTTTTAATTTTTTACTATCCTTATCTTTAAAATGGGGAGATTAGACTTGGTCTCTAAGCTCTAGATCTGTGAATCTCCTTTCTCTGGAAATTTGGTAATAAAGCTAAAACTAGAGCTGACTTCTTTGATTTGATTTGATGTTTTCAAGTCAAGAAACAGTTTCAAAGCTTCTTCTGAGTTCAGGTAAATAATGTTACAACTTGTTGGAATGCTAATTAAATCCAATAATAATTTGGATAACCTGCTGAGATCCTAAAGCATCTAATAGCAATCACTTGGTCTTCCCAAGATAAAGATTTTGTTTTATTCACATGCCTAATTTAAGGAGTTCACTATTTTATCTATCTGCATAATATTATCATTAGCATAGAATAATCAGAGAAATTGTTTTATCTGATTTTTACTAAAGTGTCCTATTTTATGACAGGATGTACACTCCCTCAAATACAATTGGGATTCACAGGAAGAAATGTGAAGAGGTTTGTCGAACAAAGAGTACCTCAGTTAGCCTATCACCATACCAAAAAGGCAGTTCTAAGCCCAAACTATTTCTCATTTTTCAGTTTCCAAATAATCAAGTCAGTTGAGCAGTGGAGGCTGAAAGGTAGAAATTGCTCTCAAGCTTAATAAGAATACCAGTATCCATCAGGGATGGTTAGTGTCTGACCCCCAAGCCTTATAAGACCCTTGAAATCATTTGCAAAGGTAACCACAGGTGATGAAGAGCTGAAAGCTAAGTATAACAACCTCCCTCTGTTTGAGTTCTATAAGTTGATAATTTTGTATGGCTTGTGAACAATGTCATAAATATTCACCCCTGAATCTCCACTCTCAGGTTGCTTGAAGGGCTAAGTTAAAATTAAAATATACTAAATCTCTGGTCCAGGGGTCTAGTCTTCAAAATCACATTGCATCTTGATTATTCTTGCAAGAGAGAAAGAGACAAATAGGCAAGAAATCTTAGGGTAGAACAGCACAGATTTAGTTTTCTGGCATGGGTTTTCCTGCCTTTTTATTCTATTTGTTTTGAGCATGCTTAGGGAACTCTTATGTGCTATGAATGGCCCTGTTTTGGTCTTAGCCACAGAAAATGTTTTAGAGGCAATTACTGATGATAACTCTGTTCCTCTAAATAAAGGTTTAACTTCTAAGCCATTTTCAATATTGTTTGGCTGGTTATTTCAGAAGTAATAGGGCTATAAGTAAGTAATAGGACTCTTACATCTTGTTTACTTAGTTGGGGATTGTCCACATGTGAGGTCAACTTGGGCCTCTAAGGGAAGGAGCTGATCTTAGAACACTGTGCAACCATCTAAACTGCTTTTTATTTTCCCCTTGAGAGAGAAAATAGCTGCTTAGAAATAAAGTAAACAAAAGCCAATTTCACTAGAAACATGGGAGTCTGATGTTTTCATATCCCAATGTGGTTTCTATCTTGAGGGAGTTGTAAAATTATCTATATAGTAGAGAAGACACACTGTTTGTTCAACAGAAACTGACACAACTTTAACAAATTTAACAAAAGCTCATTTCTGAGGAATTAATTAAAATGTGCTCATTTAACAGATATCAATGATAGTTTGAGATGCATTCAGTTGTTCTGAAAGAACCTAATGTTAAAGACAATCAGTAAGATTTCTCTTAGAATGCAAAGGAGATCTTGACACAAGCACGTTATTCAACTTCATGAAGAGTTATTGTGATCTTCCTTTGCCCATAAAAGTAGAATGTGTTTGCTGAGTTAATGCTGAAAACTGCCTCATTATCCAGACACTTTAGTAATCAGAGAAGAAGGATGTCTTTTCACCATTACTCACAGAGTGTTATGTAAATAGCTTGAGTACCATTATTATGAATCAAAACTTGATTTTCATTGAGAAGATGAGGCATCTTTTGTACAGGAATGTGTATAATTAGATTCATGATGATGTTTTTATTGATACAGAGTGTCAGAACCACAAAGAACTTCAAAGATCCTCTAGTTTAGGGTTTCTTAAGTCTTTTTTCCTTTTCATGATGGATCCCAATCTGGTGAATCCTATTGACACCTATACATAACAATATATATAATATATAATATTGTAATATATAAAATAAAGTGCAGATTGCAATAATATCAATGTACAATTAACAATTTAAAAACAACAAGAAAGAAAGTTCATAACAGCTCAGGTTTAGAATGCCCAGGAAGTATTAACTTGCTTAACAGATAGGAAGCAGGATGTATCAGACAAATCAAGCCATTAACATCAATGCATTGACCACTATTTTCCTTCATATTCTGATAAGAACAGATCAGGATCTTGAGCCCAAGGACTTGAAAATAGCATTCATCTCTAAACTATTTAATTTGCTTTCTGAATTGCTGTCATACACATTGATAAATATCACTATGGGAAAAGGGGCCACCTTCCTCATCATCACTAGCAACAACTGCCAGGGGTGCTGAGTCTATGCACTTATGAGTGGCAGTTGCAAGCCCTTGGGCCATGAATCTGGCTTTCAGACCAGTCTTTATAGCCATCATTGAAAGAGGTGGTTCCTATAGGAAATGGACCAGCCAGCTCCAACTAATGCCATCGAGCAGCAAATCCAGCCTAGCTGACCATAAGCAATCTAAAATAGAAGCAAGAAGTAGCCTGTGACAGCTAAGTCAAACTACCACAAATACCGAGACCACTGTCAGTGTTTTAACCTAGTGAAAATAGTCCAGGACCCCGAATCCATGAGCTTTGGAATAGCAATGCTTTCTGCTCCCTTCCTATAGTCATCATACTGGAAAAAAACCCTTGTGGAAATGCAGTCTGGCAACCGCTCCTGCATGAGCTATTGCCATATCTATTGAAGAAGTCAAAAGGAAATTTCTTGTTAGGAAAATCCTTGGCACTGTCGAATGGCTAAACATTAGTCCCATTCCCTAGTGTAATACTTGGAAAGAAGCATTGATAGACTAGATCAAGAATTATTATTATTTATATTATTAATATATTATTTATAGTTTGTTTCCAAAGTCTAGAAGATGATGGGCTTTCCAAGTGACTGACAAGTTGGTAATAATTAGTGGCAGAGATATAGCAGTAATTTGTAGAATACATCAGCAGCATCCAAAGCCAAGTAGGCAATTCAGAGTTAAAAATGAAGAAGACTAGGTAGTTTCCCCCTACCTGAGTTAGTTTAAAAGACAATGAAGAAGAGGGACAGCTAAGTGGAATAGTGGATAGAGCACCAGCCCTGAAATCATGAGGATCTGAGTTCAAATCTGGCCTCAGACACTTAATACTTCCTGGCTGTGTGACCCTGGGCAAGTCACTTAACCCCGATTGCCTTAGCAAAAAAAAAAGGCAATGAGGCAAGATCTGACATGAATGGATTCTGAGAAATCAGTGCTTGTAATGGTTCTGATAATATTTCCCAGAGCTATGATTGTCTAGATTTTCTCTTCTGAGCTTCTTTACTTAGTCATCATTCATGTCTGGCCTGCTTTCAGTTATTATACCTCAATGTTATATCCTAGGACCTCTTCTCTCCATTTTTATCAATGTTCTTATCATCTTCTGTGGGTTTGATTATTTTCTTCCTAAAGACTTCCAATATCTTTAATATTTAATCTCTCCTGACATTGAATTCCATATCATAAACCACTTACTAGACATCCCCAAATCTTTGCCCCATAGGCACCTCAATCTTAACATGCTCAAAAACAAAACAAAAACAAAAAAAACTCACCTTTATCCCTTCTCCAAATTTTTCTATTTACATAAAATGCTATTATCTTTCAAGTTTTATAATTAGTGACTATTTTCATTTTTGTCTTTTTTTAAAATTCCCCATTTAGCATAGTGTTTTTGTACATGCTAAGGACTCCATACTTATTGAGTTGAATTAAATAAAAGTTCCCCCAGTATTGGCATGGATAAGCTTTGTCTTCAAGAGCCACTATCTGAAAAATCATTCAAAATGTTTTTCTATCATCTTATCCGAAACACCGTCTAATCTCCAGGTTAGTAGAATTTATTTGGAACATTTAATCTCCTACTGCATTAGATTATCTTTGTCTTTCAGGCTTTGGTTATTTAATTCATTGTTCAATTAGGGGCATTCTTCCGTTTACCCCCCAAAATGGCTGCTTTTGGATTGTATGGAATTCTGACTTAGTGGGGTATCTTTTTAGAATACTTTGACATTTTTATGTTTGTGTCTGAGTTCGCTACCAATTCCTCTGCCACTGTCTGATTCGCACATGTTCTTATTTTGATATATTGAAAATGAAATCAGAATACCAATGTTCAAGTCTCATGTTTGCTATTTGTAGTGATCCTGAACAATCCATTTAATCTTGACAAATCCTCAGTTTTTTCATCAGTAAGAAAAGTACAATAACACCTGCCTTTCCTGTCTCACAGGAAAACTGAGAATCATATTGGATAATATAAACAAGTTTTACAGGCTACAAAATGCTACATAAATGTTAATTCTTTTCTTATTGTCCTTCTTATTTTTATTGAAAGATAATATATATGTATAACATACTCACATATGCATATATATATATATACATATATATATATATATATATATATATATATATATATGCCCTGGATTTTGGATCCCAGCTCTGTAGGCATAAGCAACTTACAAATGCAAAATGAAGTTGTTGGATTAAATGATCTCTAAGATCCCTTTCAGTTCTCAATGAATGATCCTAAATGCATGATCTGGGACAAAGAGCAAACTAGCATTTTCCCAGATAAAAACAGTTTGCTTGATATGGCATTTCCATTCAAAATAACTGCCCTTTCTGCCCTGCAGAATGTTCATAATAAAATCCACTTATGAATTCAGGCCACTCTAAATTTACTAAGTATATGCAAGTGCTAATGAAAAATCATTTTACAGAATCATAAAATATGCAGAATTTTAAAGCCAAACTTAATGCAACTCTCTGACTTAGTAGATTTTTAGACTAAGACGTGGCATGAATGTAACATATGTGGTCCCATTTCTGGATGGCTGCAGAATTCAGGAAAAGAAAAACAAAACAAAGCATGATTTTAAAAAGTAATTGAAATGGTCATGTACTAGAAATATGCATGAATAGGAGAATAAAAAGATAGGCCAATCAGTTTTAAGGGCTAACTCTATGCTCTTTTGGTTTATGCACAATATCCAAGAAGATAATGTAAGATCCCCTATAATTTTTATTACGCTCCCAGAAGAAATTTTTTAGGCTATCAACAAAAGTTGCACAGGATGGGCTGTGATAGTCCATTGTTAGAGATACTAATCACATCAGTAAGATCATGAATCTATGAAATCATGGAGATGAACTGAGTCAGATTCTGAGCACAAGCAAACATATTCAAAATTAATGGAACTAATAAACAGCTGATAAAAGTTTAATTATCTATATTTTTGTATATTTAAATCACAAAACATTCCAGTTCAGATTCATCATTCTCCACAGAAGTCAAAGGGACATATTTTTAAAAATGAAAAATAGACTATAAAAAAATTAAATACTAGTTATCAGTCACAATTAAATATAAATATCCAGATAGCTTTAACTAATGTATAAGTCTCAATAATAGAAAATGGAAATAGAACAGAGCTCAAATGTGTTAATTAGTCAAGTGTCAAAAAACCTGAAGAACAGTGTTCTAAGATGAAGACTAAAGTAGGAAAACTGACAGAGCATTAACAGAAAGAAAAGTAAACTTAGAAAGAAGTAGTTGCGGATTCTATTTTTCTGTGAACAGTGGCATTTTATCTGACAATGGTTAACTTAAATACTCTTATATTTAAATTACTACACAGAACACAGTTAATTCACTTCTTGGAATTTTCCTTCATGGAAGTAACACTTCTAAGCTAATACTCTAATACTTCAACAAAGTACTGACAATCCCCTGGATTCTCAAAGGGTATATCAGATAACTACATATTATAAGTATAAAAGCTTTGAATATTGTCAATTCATCAATGAGGAGACATTTATTAAATGGCTAGTGTTGATAATGAGTTTTCTTAGGCAGAAGCAAAGGCAAAAATAACTGATAGTCACTGTCATCTAGGAACTTATGTGGAAACATGTTAGAGGAAACAATATGCATTAAGAAGTAAATATAGGATTATTTTGAAGGTAGGAAGGAACTACTAACCAAAGGGACTCAACTGAAGGGAAACGATCCATGTGGAGTCAGCGATTAAGCCATCGGTGAGATGCAAGTTTGGTCTAGGCATGGTAGACAGATTGTGCAAAGTCACAGAGATGACAATGATGGGTTGTCCCAGTAATGAGTTGTCTCTGCTATCTGAGGACCAGTGTATTTAGACACAAAGAAACTCATCATCATATGGTTAGCCAGTAGATGATGACAGTTTTTGCTATGACAAATCATGATATAAACAGGCATATAAAATCACTTCATTCCAATATAGCCCTTTTCCAATTTCACAGTGCTGATGATGCTCAGATGTTAGAAAAGGTAACAGGGGAAGGTAAGATTTTTTTTATTATTATTTAAGAGTTGTTAGTTTAAATGTGTGTTCTTTGCTCACTGATCAGTAAGTTGCTATACTTTTGGAAGAACTCAAGTACAACAATCACAACCTCAAAGCTTTAAGTACAAGAAAAAATAACTCAGATATTGTATTTAAATAGGATGACTCACAGGTTTTCCTTTAGTTGGCAACTTGACTAGTTGATTTCATCGTGTGTACAAATGTGCTAAGAAACATTCCATGTAAAACTTAATCATCAGTTCTCTTCAGCTTCATGATTGACAGTTTCAATTCATTGATTTATTAAGGTTCTTATGCCAATAAGGAATTTAATTAAGTAACTTCAGATACTGATAGCATATATTAAGGACTTTAATATTTACATATATAATATTTATTGATATTATGTATATGACATTGGAAAATCATTATGAGCCAATCAGTTACATGAGTACTCATTCATAAGGTAGTGTACTTTTGTTTGAAAAAAAATATTTTTCAAATTGTCTACTGTTGAGAATTTTTATATAACCATCCTTGGGTTCTGGTCTCCCTGTCTTGAGCTATAATCAATTGGTCTGGGACTAAGTGTTTATTTAGCAGTCTTCCTGGAGGCCATGACAACATCTTACTAGTACTATTAAACATTGCTTTTTATCCATTTGCTGACACACCTTATAACATCTGTCTTTAGCAGAGCAAGTAGTCAGCTGAGTAATTCTGTATTAGAGGCCCCACCTAATCAAGCAAAGAATTATAATTTAGTGAAAAGTTCTCCCACTAGCCAATTTACTACACAGAAATGGCAGAATAATTGGATAAGTATAAAATGTCACCAATTATCTTAATACACTGAGGCAGTTGAGAAATATAGATCATTATAGATCATTGAACACTGTTGATCAACATATGTAATATAAGAGATGAGGGAATAGAGAAATTCTAAGTTTATTTTGATAAGAACCTTTATTGCAAGTCAATGTAGGTACTGATAACTCAGTGACTTCAATGAAAACATAAGAGTAAGCAAGATAGTATCTTCCTCCAGAGATTGCTTTCTATTAATATATGAAATCTATCTATCTATCCATATCTATCCATCTATACAGAAAGACAGACAGACACAGAGAGACAGAGAGAGGTATATATGTCTTGTACGTATATGTTATTTGCATGTTGTCTCCATTAAAATATAATCTCCTACAGGGCAGGGACCATGATTTTTTATTTTTCTATGTATCCACAAGGTATAGCCTGGCACAGTAAGTTCTTAATGAATGTTTATTGCCTGATGATTTAATTACTGTTTATTAATAGTATATTCATTTTTAAAATTTATTCTCTATTCCATAAAGTTATTAATAATTTAAAAGAGTTCAGATTCAAAACTAAATTAGAATATGAGTAGATACTGTAAGAGCTGTATCCTGGTGAATTCAAAGTATTAATGGAAGAGGGGAGAAAAATTGAATAAAAAATACATATATCAACTTTGATTATCAATATTTCTAATAGAAGTTTAGCACAAATTAAGCAGTGACTATAATAAGGAGGCCAAAATAAATCAGAAACTACCTTATGTAAGAAAGACTCAATCCTTGTCAAACACAAGGATATGATAGTAAAGATCAACATAAGTCAAGTCAGTTTAATATGGAAAATAATTTAAAATATATCCTTGAGGAGAATAATGGAAGATTATGAATAGTATCATCTCATAAAACATTGAAGAGTAGAATAAGGGAAAAAGTTAATATTGTGTTTGCCGTAAGACTTAACTAAAACAGATTATGGGAGAAAACATATATAGATGAAACAGGAGGGAAGGAAATAGGCAAAAATGGGGTTGATTCATTAGGAATTTCTATAAGTACCTTTCATCTTTAATGACAATGAAACCACATTTAACCTCTCTAATAGTTGATAGGGCATATGAAGAATGAAAAAATGACATGAAACAGGTGGAATTGGGAAGATTAGATTGATAAGACAAAATACACAGAGACATTTGGAAGCATGCTATTTCAAAGAAGAGGGAAAGATCAGATTGTAAGGGAGAAATTAAAGATTATTTTGAAAAATCCAATTGGAAAAACACAATGTCTTTAAAAACTTTATGAAGATGATCCAAATCATTACTAAGAATATCCCTGAAAAAAATATGGAATGGGAAAAAGAATACTTTTGTAAATGACTATTTGCAACAAATTTAATGTTCCTAAATACATGATTAAGAGAAAGATGTAGAGAATACAATATATTTTCTGGGTTCATTTTTAGCTGACTGCAATAATAATTCAGTTTGGTAGAGCCAAGTACAACCTGTCTATTAAGTTGTTTCCTATGGATATGTTAAAGTTTTACAACATTCAAAAAAAGTGGTAATCTCAGTGTCTATTTCCTCTCTGCCCATCCCAATCCAGAAGATCAAAACTATTCCCCTAGGTCTTACAGAATTTTCCTTTGTCTCAACCCTAGAAGTACATATTCACCACAGTCAGACAGAAAACTTAACTAAATAATCATAACAATAGCTATCATTGATATAAGCCTAGAAAGTGCTTTACATATATTATCTCATTTGATTTAATTCTTCAATGAAGTATTCAGGATAGATAATACTCATAGGTGTTTCTGTTCTTATTGACAAATTAAAATGACAGAGTGGCTCCTATGAAGTTGAAGAATGAAGTCGATTCAACTTACAAACATGAATAAGCACCTACTCTGTCCAAAATACTTTATTAGATTCTAAAGATACTAAGAAAAATCTAAATAGCTCTTGAGCTCAAGAAGCTTATGATTTATTGGAAAGAGTTCCAAGAGGGGAATACAAAATGCACAGATAAATAAATGGAGGATAAATGGAAAAAAATAAAAAAAAAATACAGACATCTAGGGGTATTAGGAAAGACTTCCAGAAAGAGAAAACATTTTAACTGTATCTTGAAAGAAGCAAGAAGAGGATAGAAGATAACGAATGTAATCTTGGTAGAGGACAGTCTGGAAAAGATCTAGACTCAGGGGATAGAAAGATGGGTTGTAAAGACAACAAGGATCCTAAATTATCTGGAAAGGCAAGTTAGAGCCAAATTGTAGTGGCCTTAAATAATTTAAGAAAAATTTGGTATGTGGCCATAGGTTAGAGGCAGAATGGACAGATATATTGAGATGACTGGATCAATTTGACAATTTCTCCATATCTGACAATGAACTAGAAATTATTCTTATTGTATTAGGAGATTATGACAGAATCATAAAAAATACATTAATTATCCAAGAAAAAATAAATCACAGCAAAATTTCAATAGAGATCTTCTTGCTTTTAGTGAAGTTTAGAGACAAACTATGTATCTTTATAAAGATAAAAAGTAAGTTTATATTGTTATTTTTGAATTAAGTCAGAAATTATTTTTTTGAGGGTAGAGTGGGGTGGGAAGTGATATACATGAATAAGAAACAGTGGCATTTCTCTCTCCACTTGCACACAATTATTATATCTTCTTTCCATTTTTTGCTTTATGAAAATTAAAATGAGACAATGACTGTCATTTTCCTCTTTAAGGAGCTCTGGAAATGTGATCCACTCATTAGGGAGCATAAACAATTTAATCTTCAAATGATCTTGGAATGAATTACTGAAATATCTGAGAGTTTTGGGAGTATGCAGGACAGAGTATAATAAATCATAAGAATTATGGATAAAAATATTAAATTGTAGAATGCAATATTAAAATTGAAGTGCTCTGAGCATATCTCCCTGCTAGCAAAATACATATAGGACACTAATATTTTGTTGTTTTTTTATCCACATATATCTTTTTTCCCCTAAGGCATTAATGAAGCTCTTACTGCCTACTTAAAGATATACATTTTTTCTGGCCTTGATTTTTAATTTTTTGAGGTGGTTGGGAAGTTAGTATTAATTTCATCCATTATTTCCCCTTCTGTAACAGAGTTTCTGTGCCTCTTTTATATTTCCCTGCTTCAAAGATGTGTAAATAGTCATATGTCTTCAACTACCTTGTCTGTTTTAATCACCCACCATATTCAAAGCACTGTCCAATAGTCCTTGAATCCAGAGACTAATAATCACAAGATTCAAAGCTGTTTAGTTCAACTGCCTCATTATAAAAGTGAGAAAATTAGGCTTGGAGAAAAGTGACTTGCCCAGATCACACAGGTATAGTAGCAGAGCAGAGACTTGACTTCTGAGTGGGGTACTCATAGAATAAGGGACTTGCTGAACATGGTTAATGGTTAATAAATGACCACATAGTTAAGAAATAGTCAAGGTAGAACTTGTGCCAGGTCTGAAAAGTTCTTTATGTGATAATCACTAAAATATGGAAAGACATTTTCTCTGTCAACAATCATCTTCTAACAAAAGACTGATCTTCCTACTATCATTTATGTTTATTTCTTCTTTAATAATTAAGTTAGCATTTCTATAAAGTGTATTCTGTTGGATTATTGTCTCTACCATTTGTATATTCATTTATTTTATTTGTATATTTATTTAATTTAGCTTTATGTCTTCCAGGGAGCTAGGTGGTGCAATGAATAGAACACCAGGCTTAGAATAAGTATAGCTTGCCTTTGAGAGTTCAAATCTAGCCTCAGACTCTTACTAGGTTAACCTCCTTTGCCTCAGGCTCCTCCTTTATAAAATAAGCTGGGGAAGGAAATGGTAAATTACTCCAGTACCTTTGCCAAGAAAATCCCAAATGGCAATATGAAAAGTGTGACATAACTAAAATAACAATTTCTTCCCTTTTTTGGCCATTTACCAAATTCACATCTTTGTGTAGCTCATTAAACCATTTTCTCATGCATACAATAAATTAAACGAAGATATATTAGATTTAGGAAGAAAAAAATGGCAAAACAGGCCCGTATTTTTTCCAACAAAATCTCAAATGAGGTCATGAAGAGTCAGACATAATTGAAATGACTGAACAACAAAATGTTAGATCTGTGAATCTCTTCTGGGTTATTTCTAAAATAAGTTAACTTATTTAATTTATTTTGCACTCCTTTTATATGCTTAAGTGAAATGATCAGATGATATCAGATTGAAAGTCTATATTGGCTACAAAGATTTTCAGAGGGTCATAAGTCTGGTTATTTTGTTTTCCTTTGAGAAGGTGGGGAGGCTCAAACTATAGTCGAGTAGTGACTAGCAATGACTTTGAGCTTCAATGATATATAAAAGGATTCATCTGCTTGTTGAAGTACATCATACATATGAGTTATAAGCTCTGATTTTCAAGAGACCGTTCATCTACAAAAGGATTTAAGTCTGTCTATACTAAGGAGAACTGTGTTTGATGGAGACTTGGGTAATTGAAAAAAAAGAGGATAATGAATGGTTAAGTCCCAAATGTAAGTAAACAGAATATCTAAGATACAGATCTTCCCACCTATTATTTTTGTTTAGTTTTCAATAATGTAGGTAGTATATCTTTGAATTCAGCACATACACATATAAATAAACATTTTATGTATAGGTATATAATTGCACACACACACATATATACACCCAAATATACTCCCATTATTTGATTACAACTCCTTGAGGCATATGACTCCATTTTCTTCTATGTATTCTCAGCTTCTGGCTGACCACATTGTTTAATAAATATTTGTTGAAATAAAATACACCATAACTTTTTTGTGAAATATAGGAAGCATAAAACCTCTATACTATTTTCAGAAAAATATTATATCGCATTAGAGTAAGTTAATTTAAAATAACTCTCCTATGGAGCAACTTTTGATAGTCTCCCACTTATAATAATGCTAACTTTCAAACTCTGAACAAATAATAATCATTATTTTTATTATAACTAGTACTGGTGTAGTGATTTAATACTTACAAAGCACTTTATAAATATTCTCTCATTTTGATCCTTACAGAAACTCTTGTTGCTATTATTATTCACATTTTATAGATGAGGAATGAGGTTTAGAGAGATCTACTAATTTGCCCTCAGATACTTAACTCATAAATATCTGAGACCAAGATTTGAACTCAGGTTGCTTGACTCTAGGTACACCATTGTTTCATCTGTGCCATCTATCTGCCCAGCAACTTTTATTATCTGATGGAAAAATAGGTTGAAATGCTTTCTTCATCACAAACATTACCTACCCCAAACATTATCAGCACACCTTGAATTCATCTCCACTCCCCCATTCCTGAAAGACCCTAAAAGGGAAACTAAAAAAATCACACACACACACCCACACACACACACACACACACACACACACACACACACACGGCAATTCAGCATGCATTGCCTTGCTCTTTGCTGACTATTTGGTATTATATGAAAAACAAAATCAGTGGATCCTTCTGTGAATTCAGGAACATCTGGGGTTAAAACCTACTTTTGACAATAGCTGTGTATGATCACATACAAGTCACTGCCTCTATACAACTTCCTATGAATATAAGTTACACATGAGAATTTCTATACTGGAAATATCTTTCTTACCCCTTGTGAAATCACAGGTCTGGACCAAAAAGAAAAATACAAATAAAAAATTAAACAAATCCATCTGTGTTAAATCCCCTGTTCCCTAAGGCCTAAGTTTCAGTTAAAAGAAATGAGATACTTAGGGATGCACATTAGTAGGGTAACCATTGAGTGCACGATTGGGAGTGACAGAGCACTTAGAAAGAGAGAAGGTTTTATTTATTTTGCTCTTGATGCAATTTTTTTATCTGCAACAACTTAAACACATTACAAATAAAATGAGAAATGTTTCCCCTTTCCTGTATATTTAATTCAACAATACTCAATATGTAATGATTATCTTAATTTGGGATGTTTTTCCAACTGTCTCCAATTTTAAAATGCAATTAGGAAAAAAACCACAGTTATTCGAATTCTGTGCACCAAACCAGCCTGCTAATATTACTGCCTCATCAGTTGGCACAAATCACATCTCTGACTCCCTAAGTAGATTTCCCTTAGTCCCTCTCTGTGAACTTCTGAGTTATCATTTAGCGTACAGCACTCAAATATATCTCTTCCCGAGCAAACCCTCCAATGATGCAATAAGTATCCAATTTCCTCCACCTATTTCCTGAACGATATCTACATCGAACATTTGAACCAAGACTTTTTATACTTTTCCTGAAGTAATAGCTTCTCTTGAATATATTTTCCTCTTTTTAAAGACATCTTCCAGACTGACAGAATTCTTTACACCATTCCTGATTAACATTTTCATTTTGACAGAACTCACTCAGCTTCTCTATTATTCATACTAAAATAAATTTATTTTGATCATGAATTTATTTTTTATTTTTTTCTCTATTTGATCTACTCATTCTTTTCCTTTATCTAAACTGTTGACCTTGTTATTGTTGATATAATTATCTGTTAGTATGGTGCGTTAGCATTAATTATTACTAATAATAGCTAACATTTATATAGTGCCCATTTAATACTCACAATAAACCTGGGAGATGAAAGTTATTATTACTCCCTTTTTATAAATGAGGAAATTGAGATAGAAAAACATTAAACCACTTGTGCAGGGTCACACAGTAAATGTATTAAGTTGGATAGGAACTCAGCTCTTCTGGATTCCAACCCCTATGATCTATTTACTGTAATAGCTATCTGCCTCTATTATTGTTCTTGAATTTCTAACTTAACAGTGTTTGTCTTTTGCCTACTTTTTTCTATTGCTTTTATTTAATAGGTTAGTGATGGCTCTCCCCTTCAACACTCCTCCCCATCATTCTGCATCGTTCCTCTTAATTCACATTATCCAGTGATGATTAACATCCTTTCCTTATTATAGAATATCAAACATCTACATTCTAAATTGCTACTTTCTTGTCTTCTCACATCTGGTATAGAATCCTTAGGTCAAGGGATTCTAAAGATTACAGCCCTTAGTAACAGATGAAAGTAAACTTAAAAGGGCATATAGAAAAATAAATTATGTCCTACAATACTCACAGAGCTGTTTTGTTTTTTGTTTTTTTTTAAAAAAAAAAAAAGGATTACTGCAAAACCTGTAGAGAGATTACATGAAGAGCTTTAGCTAGATAATAGATAGATAGATAGATAGATAGATAGATAGAAATATAGATAGATTTGATAAGTAAATAGATAGAAATATATCTATCTGTATCTATTCACAAACATATGTACACATTCACACATGTGTATGTATATCTATATATTCTTGCTTTCTTACATGGATTTAGGAATGATTACAGATAGAGCCAGAAGGAGATGTTAGAGACCATCCAGTTGAGCATTCTAATTTTACTGATGAAGAAATCTACTCAGTGGAATGTTCCTTTTGTTTTTAAAGATCATCTACAACATACTTTTGCATTTCTATTGGAGAAGTGGGAGTTATGTTAGTGGAATGCTGCATATGCTGTTAAATACGGTTGTTTAACTGGTTTATTCTCTTACAGGAGAAGACTTGCTGGGAATGTGAAGTGGGCAGATTTATATTTGTGAATGATTGTCCTATGAAAACAAATGATATTGAACAAACTTGGGTGGGGGGAAATGTCCTTTTCCTCTAGATATAGAATACCTATTTCATGTCTTGAATGACATAGAACTGACTGCAGATTGTCTACCTAGCTGCTGCTAGGTGGTACCAAGGACACAAAGCTCTAGAATTGGAATTTAGAAAGCTGTGGGTTCAAAAATAACCTCATTCAGTTACTAAACCTGTTTTTGGGCAAGTCACTTAGCCTGTCTGTCTCAGTTTCCTGTACTGTAAAAAAGGCAGAAAAATAAAAACCAAGAGGTGGAAGGTAACTTCAATCCTGATACACTTCTCTTGGCTATGGCCCTAAATTTACTAACTATTCTAGCATGACATTTTTGAATATCTATTTATAATGTATATCTATATATGTATGCATATATGTATATTAACTATTTACTACTTAACAGACATCTGATAAGCATTTTGCTTATGTATTTATGTGCCAAGGAATCGCAAAGGAGTAGACCCTACTATGTGGTAAGCCTCAAGCTATGGTACTATGTGTGGTTTTCTAGTTGTAAAAATATATTTATGAAAAAATGAGAAAAGAGGATATTTGGTGCATAATGGTTTGCCCTTACATTTGTAACTTTGTATTAAGTTACAACACTGAGGTCCCTGAAAAAAGGAGCCAAGAAATATCCATTTCTTCTTTAAGCATGTGATTTTCCGTGGCATTCATTGAATGATGAAATGATAAATAAATGATTGAATGCATGCTTGGTATAGTCATGGTGATCCAGGAAGGGAATATATCTTCATCTTACCTGTGACTTATCATTTTTTCCCCAGATAACTTAGGTCAATGATTTCTTTCAAATTATTTTTGCCTTGTTAATATATTTAATAATTCTCTTTGAGAATAAATGGAAGAAATAATCATCTTCATTAGCAGAGTGAGTTCATATTTGAGTATTTACTGCTCCAATGAAGTCATGTCTTATTAAACAATAATCCTTAAATCATAAAAAATGCAAATTATTAATTTCAAGCTGTAATATTTTGAATGTTTCCTGATTTTGTCAGTATGAGTGTTCTCTCTACCAACATAAAATTTAATTGCATTTCCGTTACCTAGGATTGTCTGAAGGATTGAATCACAGGATTTTATATTGAAAGAAGTTAGTCAGTAAATAAACATTTACTAAACATCTACTTTGGATCAGCAGTGTGCTAAGTTCTGAGATACAAATGTGATAAGGAAACACTTCCTGCTCTCATGGTGTTATGTGGGAATATAATATGTGCACACATGTACACACACACACACACACTCTCTCTCTCTCTCTCTCTCTCTCTCTCTCTCTCTCTCTCTCTCTTATGGCGAT
>JAJPUD010012674.1:27412-48153 GCA_023553655.1 Myrmecobius fasciatus | reverse complement strand
CTGCTGCAGGCCCTGTTCCCAACATCACATTTGTATTATTCAGCTTCTTGGTCTCCCTAACTCAATCCTTCCCCTGCTGCAATCCATCCTCCATTTAGTCATCTAACTGATCTTCCTAAACTGTAGGTCTGACCAGGTCACTGCATTACTGAATAATTCTAGTGGCTCCTTCTCCCCTCCAGGACCAAATATGAAACCCCTGTAGGACATTTTCAGTCCCTCCTTTCTTCTTTCCAGTTTCTCTGCAATGCAAGGACACTGGCCTCCTTGCTGTGTATAAAAGGGGATGTGCAGGGGAGGTAGGTGGGAGAAGAGATCAGGGAAGAGGAACACAATTCTTGACTTCATATCTTTGCTCATCCTTGCTTTAAGGTATAAGGATTGTGGGGCAAGGATAAGTTGGAACAAGGGTTCCTTGGGTTTTATCATCTCCTGCTCTGACATGTGCCATTCTCCACCAATTAAAGAGGGCCTCTCTTCTGTTTACAAACCACCTCTGAGATATCCCCACTTGCCCCATGTACCTTCTACTTTTGTCCAAACTCTTTGGTGTCCATAGGAGGCCCAGCTCAGAGCCAGGGCCAGCCTCCAAGTCATGGCGGGGATGGGCTGAGTGGCAGGAGATCCCATAGGTTTAGAGCTGCTGCAGGAGACCAAGAAAGAGCAGCCCAGAAGGTTCTTCTTGTCCACTTACCAGCTGCTTTAGGCTTTTTTATATCTAAGCAACTCCAGCTTCCCCAAAATCCCCTGATCATACCCCTCTGGGAAACCCTCCTTCCTGTCCCTCTTGCCTTTCACTTTCTAAAGTTACTTAATCTTAATCTTAAAAGTCAGAAATAGCTCAATTGATTGGCTTCAGGATAGGTGGCAGAAGAGGCTTCAATGAGCCAAGAGCCCAGAATTAGGACCCATTCATTTGACAGTCTGTCAGTCTGTCTCCCTCCAGCTCCTCAGGCCTTGGACTCACTGTTCAGAGTCAGAGTGAAGATCTCTGACCTCTGATCTCTTGCCCTCTCAAAAGCATAGTTTCTAGTTCTCCAGGAAGCCTTGGAAAATGAGAATGAATCGTTGAACATAGGACATGGACCTTGGAAATCATGCAGTCCTTCGCCCACATTTTATAAATATGGAAACCAAAACTCAGGGAAGATAAGGGATTTGCCTAGCAATATGATGTCCTACAAAGAGCACTCTATTTAGAGAGAGGAGCCAGGTTTCAAATTCCAGCTTTGCCACTTGTAAGCTCCGACCTTAGGAAATTAATTTAATTTTTAGGTGTAAGAAAAACTAGGATATAGCATCTGAACGTAACCTCTCTGACTTCATTCTTTCTGGGGGGTAGAGCCATTTGCAGTGACCAGGTCCTCTTCATCCCATTGAGTCAGGGGCTGGAAGCTCCAGTATACTAGTCAAGGGGACCAAGAGGAGTTGCAGGCTGATCTGTCACTGGCTCATTTTATTTTCTCAAGGAAACATCTGCTATGGAAAGATGGAAGATGAATATAGAAGAGGGCTGAGAATCATAGAAGCTGACACTTGGAAGGGACTTTAGTTCCATCAGCTTTCTCCCCCATCTAAGAATCATCACGCAACTCAATCACAATGGAACAAAACGAAAATTTACAGATACAGACAAAAAGAAACAGTACCTATTTTCCCTCACTTCCCTAACTGGGAAGAGCCAAGAAACCCCCCTGGGGTTTTTAGGGTCATTTTCAACTGGGAAGCTGGACACTCTAGACTGGTTCCAGGAGGACCTGAGTCAGGACATCTCACGGGCAAGGTGGACATGGCTGAAGGGACCCAGATGAATGGAAAGAAATTACAGACTATCAGAGCAGCCTATGGGCCTTAGTACATAGGATAAAAGGAACCTCCTCTAAAGCAGACCACGGGCATTTCCATTTTTACTGCTCTGGCATTATGACAGTTTGGGAAGATTGACATTTCTACAATGACCAGACCTACCCGCATGAAAAAGGATTCCTTTCTCTCAATTCAGTGCTTCTTTTATTTTTAAAATTTTTAAATTTATCTTTCATAAAGGTCTCTTCAGTCCTGGCATGTTAAGGTCTAAGTATTTAACATATTTTGTCAGTGCTATCCATGCTATTTTTACCAATTTCTTGTGGTTTCTGTTAGGAGTAATAATAATAACATTATTGCATTCTATCCTCCTAATGCTGTGAGATCGCTGCTATTATCATACCCATTTTATAGATGAGGAAACAGCCCCAGAGAGAAAGAGGCTTGCCAGAGTCACATAGAAATCAAGTGATTAAGGCAGGATTCAAACTCAGGTCTTCCTTATTTTTATACCTTCTCTCTATCCACTGCGACACACACACACACACACAAATGCAGATGACTTTTGTGCTTTTTTCTTTTCTTTTGATAGGATTTGAACTCAGCTTCTCTGACTCCAGGGCCTGTGTTCTATTCACTGCCCCTCTACCTTCCCTTGTGTTTTCTTACAATAGATCAATTGCTTGCGTAATTATTGTCTTGATTGCTCTGCCTTGGGTTATATGTCACCTGCTAACAGAAATATTTTAACTGCTTTCCTTATTTCTTTAGTATTTAAAGATTCTGTAATTTCATCAGGAGTAGCTAGGTGGTGCTGCAGTGGATCGAGTGCCAGGTCTGTAGTCAGGAAGACTTATTTTCCCTAGTTTAAATATAGTCTCAGATACTTCTAGCTGTGTGATCCTGGGCAAGTAATTTAATCCTGTTTGCCTCAGTTTCCTCATTTGTAAAATGAGCTGGAGAAGAAAATGGCAAAGTACTCCAGTATCTCTGCCAGGAAAATCCCAAATAGTTGTCCAACAAAGAATTGGACACAACTGAAAAATGAACAAAAATTTCATCAGCATTGAATGATACTTCCTTCCCCAGCAGCCACAGTTCTTCAGTAGGGAAGGGAAAAGAAAGGAATGGAAAAGAAAGGCATTTATATAGCACCGACTAGGTGCCAGGCATTGTGGTAAGCAAATGCTATATAAAATATTTTGATCATTTGATTCTCCATAATAACCCTCAGAGGTAGCTGTTATTATTATTATTCTTATTTACAGTTGAGGAAACTGAGACACCAGAGTGACACAGTGATTTGCCTGGAGTCCCAAAGCTAGCAAGTTTCTAAGGCTAGATTTCAATTCAGGTCTTCTGACTCTGAGACTGGTGTTCTATTCATTGAGTCACCAGCTATTTTGTTTTTGTTTTTGTTTTTTTTGTTTTTCCATATTTATTTCAAGTTATCTTTCTTTCTTTTTCTTTTTTTTTTTCGTAAGGCAATTGGGGTTAAGTGACTTGCCCAGGGTCACACAGCTGTTACATGTCTGAGACCAGATTTGAACTCAGGTCCTCCTGACTTCAGGGCTGGTGCTCTATCCACTGCACCACCTAGCTGCCCCATCACCAGCTATTTTGATACCAAAACTATTTTATAAATCTTAAAAGTTCTATATGGCAGCTAATGGATAAGTTTCATTTACTGATGCATGTTATAACTCATCCATGCCTGCCTGTCTCATATCACAACATACTGAAGGCTATTCTCCATTTCTTCTGATATCTTTGGGATGGCATCATATTATAAGCTGTCTACCTGTCAGTTTCTGTCCTCAAAATTTGACTAACCTTGTAATCAATAAGCATTTTTAAGCACCTCTTATATATCAGACACTGTACTGCTAAGTACTGAAGGATATAAAAAAAGGCCAGAATAGTCACTTGCTTTCAAGGAGCTCAAGTTTATTTATTTTTTCCTTTATATATATATTTTCCTTTGTTTTTAATAATAGCTTTTTATTTTCAAAATATATGCCAAGATAGTTTTCAACATTCACTTTTGCAAAACCCCATGTTCCAAATTTTTTCTCCCTTTCTTTCTCCCACCTCCCCTACAGAGCAATATTAAATGAGAGCAATGTTAAATGTGCAATTCTTCTATACATATTTCCACAGTTATCATGTGGCACAAGAAAAATCAGATCAAAAAGGAAAAAATGAGAAAAAAACAAAAAGCAAGCAAACAACAACAAAAAAGGTGAAAATACTATGTTGTGATCTACATTCAGTTTCCACTGTCCTCTCTCTGGATACAGAAGGCTCTCTCCATCACAAAACCATTGGAATTGGTCCAAATCACTTCACTGTTGAAAAGAGTCACGTCCATCAGAATTGATCATCATATAATCTTGCTGTTGCCATGTACAATGATCTCCTGCTTCTGCTCACTTCGCTTAGCCTCAGTTCATGTAAGTCTCTCCAGGACTCTCCAAAATCATCCTACTGATCTTTTCTTATAGAACAATAATGCTCCATAACATTCATATATCATAACTTACTCAGCCATTCTCTAACTGATGGGCATCCACTCAGTTTCCAGTTTCTAGCCACTACAAAAAGGGCTGCCACAAACATTTTTGTACATGTGGGTACCTTTCCCTCCTTTATGATCTCTTTGGGATATAAGACTGGTAGAAACACTGCTGAGTCACAGTTTGATAGCCCTTTGGGCACAGTTCCAAATTGCTCTCTAGAATGACTGGATAAGTTCACAACTCCACCAATAATGTATTAGTGTTCCAGTTTTCCCAAAACCCTTCCAACATTTAAGAAGCTCAAGTATAATAAGTGAGACAACATGCAAACAACTACTGGATGTACAAGTAATACATACAGAAGAACTTGGAAATAATCCTAGAGTAAAGGTGCTGATACTAGGAAAGCTTCTTATATAAGAAAGGGAAGCCAGGAGGCAGATATGAGGAGGATGAGGATTTCAGACATGGGAGACAGCGAGCAAAAAACACAGAATCTGGACTTGCAAAGGGGTCTGCCTCACTGAGTCCCTGATTAGGGAATAAGGCGTAAAATTACTGGAATTATAGCAGAGGGCCTGGTGAGGAAGGGCTTTGAATGCTGAACAGGATTTTATATTTGATCCTGATAAGGAGCTGCTAGAGTTGAGGGAATGGGGAAATGGGGCAAATGTGTGTGGAGTGACATGTTTGTTGCTTTTGTTGTTGTTGTTGAGTTATCTAAGTCATTCTTTGTGACACCATTTAGAGTTTTCTTGGCAAAGATACTGGAGGGTTTTGTTATTTTCTTCTCTAGCTTATTTTAAAGATGAAGAAATTGAGGCAAACAGAAATAAGTGACTTGCTCAGGGTCACTAACCACTTTATTGCCCTCTTTGACATGTGCTTTAGGAAGATTTTGGCATTTGAACAGATTGAAACTGGGAGAGACTGGAGACAAGGCAACCAGCTGGAAGGCTATTTATTGTAAAGTCCAGGTGTGAGGGAAAGAGGGCCAGTGCCAGAGTGGTGGAGAGGCAGAGAGAAGAGGGTGTAGACCAGAGACCTTGAACTGTGTAATTGGGAGAAAGGCGGTTCCTTTAATATAATAGGGAAGTTAGAAAGAGGGGAGAGTTTGGGGGAAAAGAGGAGTTCAGTTTCATGCATTTCTCATATGACGTCATTCCCTCCTAATTTTCCCCGAAACTTCTCACTCTTTCTAAGCTGCTGCCTGCTCACACTCATCCGGCCTCTCCACTGCCTTCTGGGTGACACCCCTTTTCGGTTCCTCAGACAGCCTTATTCTGTATCTTAGCCATCTACCACAAAGTGCAAAGTGGAGATTCAAGAGCTGCAAAGCCTTTAAAGGTGCTTGGCTACTTCCTACAGGATATTCAATCCCTTTCCTATTTAATTTCAAACCTAATTCACTGTCCACTTGAACTCTCTTCCAGATCTATAATCTGAAGGACAAACTCCTTCCAAACATATGTCATATTCTGTAAAATGATCCATCATAATATCATTATTATCATGAGTTACTAGATGGCCTTTGAAAATTTCTCTGATTTCAAAATTCACTACCCAGTAGCCATCATGGTAATGAGACTCTCAACTTATCTAACCTGATCTTCAGTCCATCACTGAGCCTTTAAACCTTTCTAATTCAGGAAGGCTTTCCAGAGCTTATGCTTTAACAACATCAATAACAGTATTTACATAAAACCATAAGATTTGCCAAGCTCTTTTCATTTTATCTTATTTGATTTTTATAATAATCCTGTAAAGTAAGTGCTATTAATATTCTCATTTTATAGATGAAGAAGAGGAGGCCACACAGCTAATAAATTTCTAACGGTAGAATTTTAACTTAGGCTTTTCTAAGACTTCAAGTTCAACACTATCTACCCTATTAGTAGCCTTTGGAAATTTCTTCATTTTCAATATTTCTTTATTTCTCTCTCTCTCTTTTTTTTTTTTTTTTTTTGCTGAGGCAATTGGGGCTAAGTGACTTGCCCAGGGTCACACAGCTAGGGAATGTTAAGTGTCTGAGGCCATATTTGAACTCAGGTCCTCCTGACTCCAGGGCTGGAGCTCTATCCACTGCGCCACCTAGCTGCCCCTATTTCTTTACTTCTCTTGCTTCACTTATAAGTGAAGGATTCATGGGAGGACACGGGCAAAGGTGGCAGAGGATGAGAAAGTAAGAATGAATGGGGAGCAGCTAGGTGGCGCAGTGGATAGAGCACCAGCCCTGAAGTCAGGAGGACCTAAGTTCAAATCTGATCTCAGACATGTAACAATTTCTGGCTGTGTGACCCTGGACAAGTCACTTAACTCCAATTCCCTCAGGAAAAAAAAGAATGGAAATTGGCCTTCTGAGAGAAAATACAAACACGGATGAGATCACATTGGACTATCAACAGGTCTTATTTTAAAAACTTTGTCAATAAGATTAGTCACGGCTGACAACCTTGCTTGTTACTCATTTTTTTTGCCCATCATGTTTCTTCACTGCTTGTAATACTAGCTCCTCAAACTTCTCATTTTACAGACGGGGAAACAGAAGAGCAGAAACAGGTTGTGACTGAGGTCACGGAGCTCAGGAGGGGCTCTCCTTTCCCTATCCCTTGACAGAGACCAGCCACATCACATTGCACTTTGTGAGTATAAATACGTTTATTGGTGTGCCTGGAAATGGGGAGGCTGTGGGCTGGAGGCTTGTCACAGGATTTTGGAGCTTTGGAGGCTGCCACCCCTCTCTTTTCCCTCCCTGTGTGTGTGTGTGTATGTGTGTGTGTGTGTGTGTGTGTGTGTGTGTGTGTATGTTCAGGTAGCTTGGGGAAAGGGGACATTAGTGATTTGAGCTATAAAGGCAAGGGGCCCCCAAGTCCAGAGACTGTGCTGGTTTGGAGATTGTCCTGGGGAGGTGCCAGGCTCTACTGGGTGTGCCTTGGGCAGTGTCAGGGTCCAAAAGGTATGCTGTCTGTGGAGAGCGTCCCTGAAGTGATGCCAGGGTCCAGGAGGTGTACCCTGGGCAGTGCCAGAGTCTGGAGGATACACTCAGAGGGAGGAGGGTGAGATTCAGGCCCCAGTCTTCTCATCGCCCCTGTGCCTGGAGCCGCTGCATTTGTAAGATCTGATTTAGGATTCGCTGGACATCTTCATCCATCTGACCCTGGGGTGGAGAAGATGTTACTACTGGGATGGGGGGAGGCCCAACCCTTCATCCTCACACACTTTTGGTGAGAGAGGGAATGAATGAAACAGCACCAACCTCCAGATGAAAGGAACGGCAAGGATGGGTCACATTGAGCCATCCCCACTTACCCTTTATAATCCAAGGCATTTTAAAAAATAATGGCTCAGGTAATGAATGGGCTTATTCTGGAAATTAACTCACCTTAGCAGTATCTTCTGATTACTGGACTGACAGGCTCCACCTGGCTTTTGGGATCCTGTGAGGCTCCTCTTATGACCCCGATACCCCAGCAATCCAAATGATCTCTCCCCGTGTCAGACCATGAAGCCAGTCCTGGCTGGCAAGTTTCTCCCCTCAGAGTCCTCTACCTTCTTGGTCCCACAACTCCACAGTTTAGGCATTAACCCACTCTGCTTGCTACCAGCTCAGGCCCAGGGACCCTGCCCCACCTCCTCTTGTATCCCAAATGGGGGAGGGGAAACTGACCTGGATGGCATAAAGCAAATGGCTCCGATACAAGGCCACCACTGTGCTATGACATTTGTGTGTTTCCTGTATGGGAGGCACAAGGAGGAATAAGAAAGAAGGGCAGTCACCCTGGACCTCTCTCTCCTCTCCTCCCCATGCAGAGCCCAAGCCAGGCATCCCCAAACCCGGGCCTCCATTCACCTCCAGCTGCTGTTGCAATGTCTTCACCTGTCCCTGGAGGGTGGCCACCTCTGGAGAAGGAGCAACAGGCTGACCCTTGAGGGCCTCCTTGAGGCTAAAGACTTCTTTGGACAGCTCTGTGATCTGTGGAGGGGATGAGGCACTGGTAACTGCAAAGCCCCATCTTTTGCAAGCCTAAATTCTTCTCCCCTTCTCCACCAACCTTCTTCCCCGATCCCACTTAGGGCATGGCTAGGCAGGAAAGATGGCGGTGCAAAAACAGCCCAAGAAGGAGGATCAGAGAGACTTTTCTGGCTTCTAGTCCTAGTTCACTGACTCACTGCATGATCTAGAGCACACCATTTCCTCTCTCTCTGAGCCTGTTTCCTCTGCCATAAACTGGAGGGCAGTATCAAGAAAATGTCTTCAAATTTGCTTTTAAAAGCTCCATTGGCTAAAATGTAGTGCAATATTCTTCACTCCAAGAGTCAGTTGTGGGGGCAGTGATTTTTAATTTTGCTCCTTGATTTTTCTACAAAAGACTTCAGTCTCATAATTTAATGTCTAAATTTCATGCCTTCCCAAAAACCCAGCCACAAAATGTTGCTGAAGCCTGGGATTCCTGGCTGTTGGCCAAAGGTTATAATTTTCAGAGGACCTTTGGCTCAGAGAGAGTGACAGTTCTCTGGGGGTGGCCTGTGGAGGGGCCTCAAGAGAAATGCAGGGGTTTTCCAGTTTCTACACCTTCCACATAAAATGCCCTGCACAAGGTTACCTCAACTCAGAAAATGACAAATCCAGCCCCTAAGGGCGTTTTCCACCTCTGGCCACCCTTAACTCATCTTACTGTGCCCATTATGATATTTCTGGCCCCACCACCATCCTATCCCCATTCCAACCTCCCACTTCCATTGGCTCAACACTAATCCTCATCCCATCCCCCATCCCCTGAATACCACCCAATCCCCATTTTGTCCCCCATTTCCCTTCTGCCCAGTTTACCTCCATCCCATCATTTCCCATGTGCCCACTATGCCATGTGGACCTCCGTCCACATATCATTTCTTTCCACTGCTCTATCCTTATCCGCCTGCTCCCCCCTTTCATCTCACCCTCCATTTCCATTCCATTTCACCCCCCACCTTCCTGCCCACCACCTTGTTTCTTTTTCACACCCCACCCCTCATTGTGGCCCCATCTTCAATCCCACCCGTCCCATTTCCTAAGGATCTTCCATCCCGTTCCGAAACCACATCCCCATGCCAGCGATCATTCCACAAGGACGTCCTCCACTCCATCTCCTCCCCCCTTCCAGCCGCCCTCTCCCCTGCCCTCCTCCCGCCCCTCTGCCGGCCCCACCCCCACACCTTCCTGTCCTTCTCCTTGGCCTTGTCCATGGCCTCCTGCGCTCGGCCCTGGGCCTGGCGCGCGCGCTCTACCTCGGCACGGAGGCCGCGCAGCTGCTGCTCGGCGGTGGCCAGCTGCGCTTCGGCCGCGTGCCGCTCGCTCTTCATGAAGAGCGCTTCGCGCTGCACCTGGAACACCTCGGCGCTCGTCTTCTCGTGCCGCCGCCCCAGCTCGTCCAGGCGCGCCGCCAGCTGTTCGGCCTCGGCGCGCAAGGCGCCCGCCACGCGCTCGTGCTCGGACCGCGCCACGCTGCCCGCCCGCTCACGCTCCAGCTCGGCCTGTAACCTCGCTGCCTCCTTGCCCTTGACCACGAGCTCCTGCTCCAGCTCCTGCGCCCGGGCTCGGAGTTCCCGGGCCGCCACCTCGGAAGCCTCCCGAAGTTCGGCCAGGCCCCTCCGAGCCTCCTCGCACACGCTCTCCAGCTCGTGCGCCCGGCTCTCGGCCGCCTCCCGTGCCCGGCCCAGCTCCTCCACGGTCTCCAGGTGCTGGCGTCGGGGCACGCACGTGGAGGCCAGCTGCTTCCGTAGGTCCTCCAACTGTACCTCCGCCTCCCGCTGCTCGCGGGCCCCGCGCTCCAGCGCCTCCCGCAGCTCCCGGGCCTCCGTCTCCAGCCGCTGCTGCTCCCTTCGAGCCGTTTCCATCTCCGCTCGCAGCTGGTCCCTCTCTGCCTCCAGGGCTGCGGCCTGCTCTGCCCGGGCTTCTAGCTTCCGGAGCCTCTCATCGCGGTCCCTGAGGTCTTCTCGGGCCTGCTCCAAGGCAGCCCTCAGCTGCGCTGAATCGCCGCCGCTACCTCCGCTGCTCCCTCCCCCGCCACTACTGCCCCCGCCGCTGGCCGACCCCTCCGCCTCCCGCACCCGCTCTCGCAGACGGCCGGCCTCGGCCTCTGCGGCCTCGCACTTGCCCCTGGCCTCCTCGAGCTCCGCGGCTGCCTCCCGCTCCCGTTGCCTTAGGGTCTCCTCCAGAGCCCGGATTCGGGATTCCAGCTCCTCCTGCAGCTGCTCTGAGGCCTCGGCTGGGCTGGCCTTGGTGTTCTCGTGGGCAGGAGGCCCTGGAGTCTTGGGCTTTTCTGGGTTGGTGTCCGTGGCCGCCACTGCATCCTGGTCCTCACCTGATGCTGTAGCAGCCGCTAATACTTCCTTCTCTACCTTGTTATTTTCCATCAAGTTCATCTTCACTTCCTTTTCCTCCTCTTTCCCATTCACTGCACTCTCATTTGTTTCCCTCTCCTTCACTTCAGTCTCATTCTTTTTTCCCTCCTTCACTGTCTCCCTCCCCCTGTCTTTTTCAGCTTCCACTTCATCCCTGGCCGTCTGGTTCTCCTCCTCTTGGGCTTCACCCTTCTCCTTGACTTCTTTCTCCTTTGTCTTCTCCTCCTTCTTCTCCAGGGCTCCCTGGGCCGCCTCTTCAGCTTCCTGCTGCTGCAGAGCTTGGAGAGCTTGGAGAGCTTCTTCATGCAGCCTTCGGACCTGCTCAAGCTCGGCTTTCAGAGTGTCATAGAGGAGGATTGGGACAAAGTCTGCAGAAGTCTCCAAATCCATTTGGTCTTTCTCGAAGTTCTCCAGGACCTAAGAAGAAAAATGAGTTTAGAGGAAATAGTCTGGCCCATTATTTGCTCCATCATCTGCTCCATTTTGGGGCAAGGGAGGGGATTTAGAAAAGTGGGTTGTGAAAGGGATCAGGAGAGGGAAAGGCTTCCCCTGTCATGGACTTTCACCTCTACACCAGACCTAGAAGCCCTGATTTTGGATTGGAAGTCTAGCTTCAGATCTTGGTTCTCCCACTTATTGACTGGGCTTCTTTTTCCTCATCTGTAAACTAGGCAGAAAATCTTCCTCAAAAGGTTGTGGTAAAAAAAAATCACAAAATTGAGTCTTAATCTACTACAGAAGTGAGCTATTATTGATGTCACTTTACAGGTGAAGTGTGAAGTTTAGACTAAATTATCTTCTTCCATTGTTCTATTGCACATTTGGTAAATGTGGTAGAGTGAGTCCCCTCTTGGCTTTATCTCTCACTAGGGGAGGGAGCTGGGGATAAAGTGGGATTAAAGATAAGGATGAGGAATGGATTCAGGCTTTGAAACAGAACAGGATAAAGATGGGTTGTACCTGGACCTTTTCCATCAATTCCTGGTTTTGTTTAGTAAGTGATGCCACTTGGTCCTGTAGGGAAGCTAGCAATTCCTGGGCAGCAGGGCTCAGCCCCTTGGATAACAGACCATCGACCCCTGCAGAAGCATGTTTTTAAAAATCAAATTTCCTAGGAGCCCACAAAGTGAAGAATTTGGGGGATCTTAAGATGAAAATCATCCTTATCTAGAAAGGGTTTACCACTTAATAGGAAGAAAAATCAGCCCAACTAACACAAGGTGGAATGAAAGCCAAGGAGGGATCAGGACAAAATACTTTGGAAAATGTGAAAGGGGAGGGAAGTTGATGGGGAATGATAGAAATCAGGGCCTCCTAGAGAAAAAGACTTGAACTCAATCTTGAAGAAATATTTCAAAAGACAGAAAGGAGGAAGTGAATTGTCGACTTCCGGATAACTCTTCAATATGTAGGAAGAGAGATCAGGGAACTGTAAGTGGTCTAGTTTGGTTGACTCTTATGTGTGCACACTAGTCTTGTGCAGACTAGACAAGTAGTATTGGAGCCAGATGTTAGAGTACCTTGAATGCTGGGCTGAGCCACCTGAATTGGATGCTAGAGGCAATATAGGTGGCACTTCAGCAAGAGATTGGGTGGTCAGACCTATGCTTGAGTGACTGGCAGCACATCAAAGATGGATTGGAAAAATAAAAGGCTGGAGGTAAGAAGATCTTTTAGGAGGCCATTGCAATAATCCAGGTAAGAAAAATGGAGGGATTAATGTGTAGGGGAGTAGGAAAGGAATGTGAGAGAAAATAAAGAGATGTGATTTACAAGATTCTTAGCCTGAGGTCCATGGAAAGGTTTCAGGAGGTTTTTTAATTTGGATGGGGAAAAAAATTAAATTTTCATTTTTACTTTAACCTCTAGCTAAAATTTAGCATTTCATCTAATTTAATGCATTGAAAAAAAAATCCTAAGGAGTCTATAGGCTTCACCAGACTGCCAGAGGGGTTCATGAAGCAAAAAATAGTTAACCTCTGCTTTTGAAGACTTGAAGTCCAGACTAGCCCAAGGTCATGCAGACAGCATGCAGCTGAGCAGTGAGCCTAACTCAGCTCTTCAGACTCCAGATTTAGTCCCCTTAGAAATACATCAAAGCTGCAGGAAGAGAAGGCTGACTAGTATTCAATTGTGGGTGATGGGGAAGATAATGGTGCAGCCCAGAAAAATAGGGAATGTGGCAGGAGGAGCCAGCTGTTCACCATCCAGATTTGGGCTGGAAGTCCCTTATCTTGTTCTGCTCAAGGGAAAGAGGAGGCTGGCAGATTCAGAGCCTGACAGAACCCTTAGTCTATCCTTTGAGGCAGGGCCTTAGTTAGAATGCCGGGGTTCCCTTGAATGGAGGGAAGCCTCCTCGATTAAGATGGTGGTGAGCCTTATAAGGAATGGGAGACAGTCTTAGCTAGAGTAGGGGTCAGAAGGCCTAGGTTCTAGTCTCACCCCCCCTTCTGGATCTGCTAACTCACTTATACAGTGAAGTTGGACTTTCCCTGCCCTCCCAGTTTTGACAGTATGTGTTCTAAAGTCTCATTCAGCTTTGAACTGCAAGTCTAGTTCAAAGGGGGTAGGAATTGGGAGATGAGGGGGATAAAACCCTAGCTCACGGGGAATGAAATAGCATGACAAAGCTAAAGGGGTCCCCATCCCTTCCCCCGAAGACTGGCTCCAAACCTGGATAGTCCAGCAGGTCTCCCTCTTCGTCCTGCAATGTGGCCACATCATAGCTGGTGTTCTCTTTGTCATTCTGAGAGGAGGCAGAGCCTGAGTCAGGGGCCCCCTCTTAATCTGCAAGCATCATCACTGGAGCTCCCTATTCTTTCACCCTGCCCAGCCAGGGGATTGGAGAAAACCTGTGGGTTCCTTGGTCTGTTCAGTCAGTGCAGAAAGGGGTTTCTAATTTTTAGGGGCCCCATGTCACTTTTAGCCCCTTCCAAGGGTTTACTCTGAGTTATTTGAAGGCATTTATGTAGTCAGTGTGTATGTGTCTGTGTTTCCCTTTGTGTCCATGTGTGTCTGTGGGGGCCTCCTTTCCCTGCTCCCCACCTCCAGAAGGGACAGGCGACTCTGCAGACTCTCCACCTCACGGCCCAGACTCTCCTTCTCTTCCTGTTTCTCAGCCAACAGTTGCTGCAGTTCTTGCACCTAGGGTATGGGGAGCAATTTGCATGACCTTCGCCCCTGGAGATAGCTTTCACCAACCACAGATAGCAGAGTGCAAAGGCTGCTTGAAAGGAAATGCCATCGGTGGGGGAAGTGCCTCATTGGGCCCCTCAAGCCTGGCCTGACATCAGCATCCTGTGCCTCTCCCTCTCCCCCACCCCCAGGCCAACCTGTCTCTCCAGGCTTTGTAGAGAGCTGTCTTCGGCTTCCTGGTGCTATGGGAGGGGAAGAGAAGAAGTGGACTGGTCAGAGCCTGTGGGGCCTCAGAACCCCTTATACCCTTCCCCTGCCCTCTCCAAGGTAATGGCTTCTCCTGCAAGGCTCTGTCTCCTTCCCCGTGTTCCATGTCTCCCTCCAGATTAGGTCTGTTCCCTCCCCACTCCCCAGGGGATAATGGGCCCCTTTCCCCAGCTCTTGCCTCCTGCCTCCTCTTCTCTTTCCGATGTTCCAGACCCCGGATCTTCTGGAGAAGCTGACCCCGCTCCTGTCTGAGTCGTACAATCTCCTCATAAGCCTCCCTGTCATCCTAGGGCAGTTGTTGGTTTAGGCCTTAGACCATCAGATTTGCCTCACACTTTCAGATTGGGAGAGAGAAATGCACAAGGTGGGGTGCCCCCCCCCAAGCCTGGACCTTCCATGTGAGCTTTCTCCCTCCACCCACCCCATTCCCCGGGGCATCTCCCTACCGGGACAGGAATGCTAGCAGGAGGGGGAGGGGCTTTCCTCTTCTTGGGGACTGCTGCCCTTTCCCGACTGGACTGAGAGGTCTATGGAGGGAAACACATGATGAATGTAGGGAAATTGTCCCTCCAGCTCTACCACACCCCCTTCCCTTTTGTCTGGACTAAAGTCCTGATTCTGCCATTAATTTGCTTGAAAGTCACTTTTTTTTTTTTTTTTTTTCTGGGACTCTGTAATTTAGTGTGAAGTCAGAATTTCATTGGAGAGGAACTGGATTGGGCTTTGCAACACCCCAGCTGTTAGCCTACTAATTCTACCCATCCAGAGTCCAAGGGGCTGAAAGAGGAAGAAAGGAGTTTTTCCATCAAATATTTAATTTCTAAACATGATAGAGGTCTCACGTCCCCTAGGATGCCTTTCTTGACTTCTCTAGTCCATATTGATCTCTGATCCAATGACCCAGATCTGAAGTCTAACTAAACCCTGCAATTCTACAGCTAGTTTTACACTGCCTACATTGCTGTTTGCCCCTGAATTCTGTCTTCCACCAGACAGGTGAGAGCTACCAAAGAATGGTGCCAGATCTGTTCCTCCGTCTCCCCAAGACTGAGAAGCTCCCAAATGCAGGGCTACCCCTCTAACCCCCTCTGACCCCCTCAACCTAGCACACAAGGCTGGATGTGACTCAGTAAAGACTTGGTGACTGATACCTGAGAAGACACTTCTGCTGACTCCTCTTCTGTAGTAGGTGGAGATAAGAGCAGTAGTTAAGAGCTTAGAGACCCTGGTTCTTTGCCTCCCATCACCAGCTGCAGAGAAGATACTGGGGGACTTGTCACCAAATCCAATGGGGATCTGGTTTGATAGCACCCAGGGTTGAGGCTAGGTGGGCCAAGAATTACCAGGGTTGGGTCCAGTGTTAACTTAGGGATGTTTGGTGGAAAAAAAAACTTGTGAAAGCACTACTGAGTTGGGGATATGCAGATCACGAAATGCCCAAGTGGAGAAGTGCCTTGATATTGGTTAGATCAGGGGAGGAAAGAAGCCTTCTAAGAAGGATGGGGGGAATGTGGTAAAAGATGCAAAACTACCTGAAGATGGAGTAGGGTGGGAAATGCAAGTAGGAAATTCCAAGAAAGGTAGGGCTCTGCCCACCTTGCACATCACCTCCATCTGCACATACCACTGGTCAGAACCTGGTTTTGTATGGCTTCCTGTAGGAGGTGCAGGATCAGGGCATCCCCTGCTATGGTTCCATAATGTGCAGCATCCTGGCCCAAGGCATCCGTGAGCCCAGGCCGAGCTCCTCCTTGGAGTAGCACTTCCACTGTCTCTGGACTGCCTGCCTCACATGCCAACATCAGAGCTGTCCTGTGACAAAGTGGTATGCAATGGGAGCTGGATGCCAAGATCCTCCCCCGGGTCATATTCCTCACTGCAATTCTATGGTGCCCATTTTGGACTTCTCACTCCCTGCCCCTGGCACAGAGGGAACCAAATTGTGAAGAATTCCTCTTTGAACCCTAAAAGAGAAGCAATTTGCTCATAATCAGAAAGCCCAGGTGTCCCATTGTTTGTCCATCCTGAAAACCGGGCCCCAAATGTGGTCCCCCCAACAGAAAGCTGCTCCTGTACCTATCCCAGTGATGTCCAAGGTGACAATCAATGTATGATAACCTATTGTAATGGAAGGAAACTAGGGTCACCAATTTTCAACTGACATACATGTTTCAGATTGTGCTGGATAGGAAGGCAGAGGGTGAGTGGACTCCCAGATTCATGTGGAATGATGTTCTATTAAGGAAGATGCTACTTCTCTTTGGGATCACAAGGGGGCCAGCTTCTGGCCTGGAGAGGATCATGAGAGAAGCTTATAATCCTGTTTCTGTATGCTTGAATGTTTACAAAGAGCATTCTGTCTGTATGTCAGCTCATATCTCCTTCCCCACTTTATTCTCTGTCCTCCAGGCCTGCAATGCAGTCTTCTTCCTCTTAGAATCTTTAGTAATAAAATTCAGTAAACATTTATTAAAGCTCCTCCTGGGCACTAAAATCTTTGGAAAACCCTTCCTGATCCTCTTGGGTGTGAGTGCTCCCCTCTGTTCCCATAGCTCACTCATATAGACAATGCTCTGCTTGTGTGGGAAAAGTCCCTAAAGGCACAGACTGATTCGCTCTTGTTTTTATATCCCTTGTTCTTAGCACAATAAATGATCTTGACGATAAATGATCTTTTGATTGAATGTGGGGGTAGTTTGTGCCTTATCTTTCTGGCTTCCTCAGCAGGGATCCTAAGGCTCTCATCTTCAAGCATAGGGCTCTTTGCAAAAGTAACCTTAGTTTTAATATTTCTGTATTTTCTACACCCTTGTGAGGAAACTATAGAAAATGGCCCAGCAGGCCAACACAGAAAGGAGATTGGCCGAGTTCGATCAGATGCTAGAACTGGATCTTAAGGTGTGAGTGGCCACAGGGAAAGGGGAAAAACACTAGGGATCTGGTGCAGCTGAGTTCTTATCCCAGGACAAGAAGGTGTGAAGATGTGTTTGTATTGGGTGATCAGTGAAGGTATCAAAAAGTTAAGGAAGAGGAAACCTTTGGGAGGCGGGCCAGGTCCTCTGGACCAGTTCTAAATATTCATTCATTCAGCTGAAGCCCAGGGACTGACAGTTTCCATGGACATGCATACTCACCTACCCTGTTGGTCCCGGTCATTCACAGAAGCTCCATGCTGCAGGAGGAGCCGGCACAGCTCTGGGTGACACATTTGAGCTGCCAGGATGAGAGGGGTTGCACCTGACTGGGAAGGGGTGTGGGGAGAGCAAGAGAAAGTATGAAACGAGATGCCTTGAGGGTAAAGGAGTGCAGGTGGGGCTAAGGGAACTCCAGGTGGCCCTCCGTCTTTCTTGCATCACTTGAGGGGTGCCCCAACCCCGAAATGAAGCCCTAAGAACATGGGCAAACAAGACCAGGAAGAGAAGGATGCTGTCCAACTTAAGCTGATATAAGGCATGCTTGGGGGCAAAGGATAAGGCTCACCCGGTCTCGAGGGTTCAGGTGGGCTTTGAAGGAGCAAAGCAATTCAGAGCAGGCCAGGCAGCCACCAGCTGCTGCAGAGGGACAGAAAAGGATTAGGAAGAAAGCCATCAGATGGGGAGGAGAGGAATCAATTGAGAACAGGCTTTGAACCTTGGTTCTGATCCCTCCTTGATACTTAGTGTGAGCTTTTTTTTCCTTTCTATAGGCCTCAGTTTCTCCATTTACAAAAGGAAGGGGTTGACCTCTGAAATATCCCTCAGCTTTAGAAAGAGTGCCTTGGTTCTGATTGAGGGTTGAAATATTGAGAGGTAATACCAGACCCAAGATAAACAGCTATGAAGAGACATTCTCAATGTCAAGACAAAGGCATTAACTAGTTGCCTCATGGTTAAAGATTCTACGTTTATACCTCCAAAGTCATAGCCTCAATAGAGCCCACTTCATACTTTAAAGTCTTGTGCCTCCCACCATCAGCCTCTGTATTTGCTCATCCCTTATATTAAGATTTTTCAAAAGCAATTTCATATCTATTTTCTCAACCCTTATGAAAAAGAGAATGTAGGTATTAACCCCATTGAGAATGCCTCTGATGACTTATCCTTGTGATGTGGAGTGGAATCTGAGGTCTCAGAGGGTCACTGACTTGGTATCCAGTCCAGCTATCCTCACCCTCACTATTTACAGATGACACCGAGACCTAGAGAAATGATCATTTGCTTGGGGTCACTTAAGCAATACCGAACAGAACTGGGACTCAAGTTCACATCCTCTGACTCCAAGCTCATTGTTCTTTCCACTGCCTCGGGTTGCCTACTCAAAGGTTATAGAAAAGGACTACATATTTTGGCAGGATATAATAACACAATAGCCATCATTTGATTATTAGTATGCAGCTCCTACCTTTCAGAAAAGACTTCAAGTACAGGCCATGTGCATCTCTTGTCCAAGCCCCTTCCCAGCTAAGCCTACAGAGGCCAATCTACCAGAACATGGATAACTGGTTCATTTAAAAAAATTTTAGGCACCGCATTGCATTAAGCTATCTACCAAGGAGAGAGATGACTCTAATCTGCATATGGTACAAGTTATGCCCACATTGATCATAGATCTTTAAAAATGTTAAAGTACCGGGGCAGCTAGGTGGCGCAGTGGTTAGAGCACCAGCCCTGAAGTCAGGAAGACCTGAGTTCAAATCTGGCCTCAGACACTTAACATTCCCTAGCTGTGTGACTCTGGGCAAGTCACTTAACCCCAATTGCCTCAGCAAAAAGCAAAAAAAAAAAAAATGTTAAAGTACCAATGGAGAAACTGAGCCCAAGAGAGGGACAACAACTTGCCTACGCCAGTAGTAGAACCCAGATTGGTCTAGGAATGTTTCTCCAGAAGACCAATCTAATTATCCTGGCTCTCAAATTTTCATTCTCAGTGACCCATTGTCACTGAGACATTAATAAAATTAATAAATTAATAAAAGTTACTTTTAATTTGTTAACATAAATTTATTAATAAAGCACATTTCTGTAGTGCTTTAGAGTTTACAGAGGATTTTCCCCGCATAATATTGCAAGTTGTTTTTATTTTATTATCTAAGAAAAAGCCTCTAAGAAGTACTTTCCCATGTTCACAGGCAGAGTTAGAATTTGAACCACATCTCACTATATTATGGTGCGAGAATGAATCATGACACTTGCTAGGTTCTAGCCAGGAGGCAATGCTGGCTACAGAGCTCCCACCAGGAGGAATGCAGTGCAGTTTAAGCTACCCTATCAGGCTGGTACCTAGGGCCAAAGAGGAGGGAAGGGAAGTCAGGATTCAGTACTCACCTGCATGATGGAGCGCAGTCCAGCCGCTGCTGTCCGCAGTGTCCACCACACAGGATGCCTAAGGTGAAGGAGGTGACAAGTGTGGGAGGCCAGACCAGGAAGGAGCTTGAGGTCCATGGCTGTTCCCTCCCACCTCTTCTCTCAGTGCCCCTACCTCCCTGTCAGGCCCTTGCTTCCTTGGGGGACAGTAGTCTACATATAGGATGCCTGATCTGACTAGAGAGTGTTAGAGTAGGATGCACCTTAGAACACAGAGCTGAGAGGGACCTTAGAGATTATCTAATACTGATGGAAAACGGAGGTCCAAAGAGAGGTGAACCTGCAGCAGTTGTTTCAAACACTGAGGATGTCCGTACTTTGCTGCCAGATGGAGGGCGTTGTAACCTGAAAGACAGAAAATCCATTGGGCCATCTATCAGGAGACACCTGGGGGAAGACATTTTCTAAACTAGGAGGGATCAGCCAAAATTAATCTGGTGACAAAAAGGTTGGTCTCACTGCCCACCCTGGATTAGCTGAGGCCTGAGTCAATCTGGTTTATGGAACTAGAAAATTTGAGCTGGAGAGGAACCTTAGAGATCTTCTAGACCAAATAAATCTTTTATTTGACAAGTAATAGAGGTTTAGTGAGAGGAAGAGCTTACCCAAAGTCACCTGATGAGTGTCAGTCACACCACTGAAACTAAGTCTTTCTGTCCCTCAAGTATCCTCTCTACTGTATCATGCTCCATCAATATCAACAGGATCATAAGTCCCCATTTTATAGAGGGGGAAACAGAATTATTTCAGCTTCTGCCTTCCAGTCCATGACAGGGCAGGTTCTCCCATTGCTCCTCCCTAATCCTCACCTATAGTCCCATCATGATGGAAGGGTATTTACCTGAGCCATCCGTGCTCATGGCATTGGCACCATGGGCCAGCATCACCTCCAGGCAGGCTGATGCCCCTCGCATAGCAGCCAAGTGGAACCTTGGATATGATACAACACAACACAACAGACAATACAATGCAACAATCCAGCAGGACACATCCTAAAATAGAGGTCTAACTGGTACTCTTCCTCTCAAGAAATTTCAGTGAGTCCCCATTTTTCAGGATCAGAGATGTAGAGCTGAAAGAGACCTCTGAGGTCTCTAATCCAACCACTTCAATTTACAGATGAAGAAACCGAGTTGGAGAAAGCTTAAGTGACTTACTCAAGAGGCAGTGACACAGGCCTGTTTGAATTTGAGTCCACTTACTCCAAATGGAGCTTTCTTTCTTTCTTTCTCTCTCTCTCTTTCCTTCCTTCCTTCCTTCCTTCCTTCCTTCCTTCCTTCCTTCCTTC
>JAJPUD010012674.1:6854-27402 GCA_023553655.1 Myrmecobius fasciatus | reverse complement strand
TCTTTCTTTCTTTCTTTCTTTCTTTCTTTCTTTCTTTCTTTCTTTCTCTGAGGCAACTGGGATTAAGTGACTTGCCAGGGTCACACACCTAGGAAGTTGGAGCTTTCTTTCCATAGAACCACACTGCTTTCCTCATGGATAAAATACAGACTCCTCAGGATGGCATTTATGATGCACAACTTGTTTCTAATCTCCTTATTTTCCATTATTCCCCTTCCCACATCCTCTGTATTCTATCTAAACTGGCTTACTTGCTGAAATCAGCATTCCACCTTCTGATTTGCAGTTTGTCCCACCATATCTGGAATGCACTCCTTCTTTTCCAGGAAGCCTTTCTTCAAACCTCTCCTCATTATTGCTTTCTCCCCTCCACCCCCAAATCAGCCAAATGTAATCTCTCCAATGGTGTCCTTTTGTCTTTGCATTTCCAGAAATTAGCACAGAACTTTGCATACAGTAGACCCCAAATAAATTCTTGCTGAATTGAGTATCTATTGGGTTCAGAATCTGGTGCTGAGAACATTCAAAGGACATATATTCTCTGGCCTCAAGGAATTTATAGTTTCTGAAGATGTCACCAACAGGTATCATACAAAATATTATATAAATGCATCATTGAGAGACAGAAAGAAATACTACTTGAGGTCTGAGAGGAAAATGGGGTTTTTTTGTTTGTTTTTGTAGAGGCAAATGGGGTTAAGTGACTTGCCTAGGATCACACAGCTAGGAAGTGTTAAGTGTCTGAGGCCAGATTTGAACTCGGGGAGGGGGAGGGAAGGAAAAATTTTTATGGACTGCAGCCAGGTGAAGAATAAATGGATTAGAAACATTCTAAGCTTGTTATTGGGAGAGGTCTAGGCATTGTGGCCAAAGGAATGGAATCCAAAGCTGGAAAGGTAAGAGCTTACTCAAGTGCTTACTTAAGAGGTTGAACCACTCAGAGATTTTGAGCAGAGGCCGGAGATCAGTTGGGGCTAAGGAAGACTAGTCTAATAGTAATATAAAGGCTGAAAGGACACATAGCAGAGGCAAAAAGAATGGCCAGGTGCCTATTGCAGTAGTCTATCTCCATGGGTGGTAAGATTGGTCTGCATCAAGGAGGTGGCCAGAGTATTCTAAAGGCACCATGCCTACCTACCAATGACAATAAAAATGTTCCTTTCCCAATTTCCCATTCCCTAGGACCCTTCCCTGCTAAGGAGGCCCTAAACTACACAAAAAGGGTGGGTTCCCAAATATCTCTTCCCCTCCTGCCTGTCCTAAAATCCCCAGTGTTGATTTGTCTTCTCAAACCCTACCACCTTCAATTCAATACAGCCAAAATGTGATCAACACTAAATTCAGAGTCCTAATCCTCTGCTTGGTATTTAAAGCCCTTCACCATCTGGTCCCTTTCTTCCTTTCCAGGCTTTCCCCACTTCTATGTACTCTATGATTTAACTACAGTGACCTACTTTCAGTGTCTTGAACAAAACGCTCCTGTTGCCCAGACTGGGTGGCTGTGTCCTAGCCAGGAGTGCTCTCCCTCCAGGCTGCCTGGGTTTCCTTTTAGACCTGGCTCACATCCTACCTTCTGCAGGAGACCTTTCCAAGCCCAATCCCCAAACCTTGAGGTTACATCTCCCTTCTGACTGTCTTCCGGTATATATACTTTGTATCTACATAGTTATTTACATCCTGTCCCCTGCAATGTTTTTGCTTTCTTTATATCCTCCCTGCACATAGCGAGACTGCCTGGCACATGACAAATGCTTAATAGCATGTTTGCTAATCCTTATTAACTGACTGACTGAGCACAGTTTCTGCTCTCTGGGAACCCATAGTTTTTAGGGGGCCTAATATACACTAAGAAAACAGTGCCCCAGCATAGAATGTAGGTGCCCTAAGAGAGTTACAAAGAGCACAGAGAAAATCCCTGTGAAAATCCTTGAGAAGATTCTAGAGGAGATGACATGGGAGCTGGTCCTCAAGGGACAAATGCTATTTCACAGAATCATAGACTTAGAAGGAGCTTATAGTGATTAGTGGTCACAGGATTTAGCATTGGAAGAAAATGTAGAAATCCTCAAATCCGAGCTAATTTTATAGAAGAGGAAAATGAGACCCAGAGATGCTGGATGGCTCACTCAGACACACAAAAAGGAACAGATAGCCCTTTCCCAGGAGTACATTAACCCAGAGAAGCTAGGGCTGCCATCTTGACCATCATGGAGATCTTGGGTTGTGGAACAGGAAATTTTGAGTCTTGAAAGAGATATCACTGGGAATAAACTTGGTATTGAGATGAATTATTCTCTTATTCTGGGTGACAAGACACTACTGTAAGTCTCATTTTTACATTCCCCCCCCCCTTTTCCACTGTAGGCAAATAGAGACACTATCTAGTTAACCAGTGATAGCACAGACTTTCTGATTCACTGAAAACAAGCTTAGAATTCTCATCCTGTGAATTCATTCAAACTAGGGCCCAAAAAAGTCAATCATAAATTGGTGTAAGGGCAATTCTGGTCTTAGAGGCTCTGTTCCTGGGTGGGGATGGGGCAAAATATAAGATTGTATAGTAAGGTATTACTTAGTCTGTACCATCCTCTTTTTCCTAAAACATAATTTTATCATTATACAATTCTCCTCCACTACTACCAATGTACAACTTTGCATCTTGTCTATAGTCAGCTAGATGTCACAGTGGCTCAAATGCTGGACCTGGAATCAGGAAAATTTAAATCCTGCCTCAGATTCTTACTGTGTGACCCTGAGCAAATCACTTAAATGCTCTCTGCCTCAGTTTCCTCATCTGTAAAATAGGGATGATAATAATAGCACCTACCTCCATAATTGTTAAGAGGATAAAACGAGATAATACTTGAAAAGCACATTGCTAGGTCTTATTATTATTATCAATTGGAATGTATAGAAGAGGTAGGAGAAATGAACAGGCAGTTAAAAAAATATATGGGGGAAGTCATTGGAGTTCTGATCTCTGAACCTGGAGAGTCAAGCACACTCAGGGGCAAGGACAATCACTTATCCTCTTTATAATTTGGTTTCCTCATCTGTAAAATGGGAATAATAATAGCATCTACCCCAAGGATTGTTGTGAGGATCAAGTGACATAATAATTACTATATATATAATATGAAATATATAACATTATATATATAACATATAGTATTATAATATAATAAGCACTGCATAAATATTAGTTATTATTATTATTAAACACCTACTATGAACTGGGTATTATGCCAGGTGATGGGGCTACAAAGGTAAGAAATGAAATAGCTTTTGATGTCCAGGGGCTTACATTTTAACAGGGGAGACAAGAAAACACATATATCTACACATACATGTATAACTGCAAAATAAATATAAGTAGAATGAAGTCAAATAAACAAAAAGTAGCTATCTCCAAGATGGCTGACAGGGGAGGGCCCAGGAGGCTGAGAGGATCTGGAAATGCTTGGGGTGGAATGTAGTATTTGAAGCTCTCCGTAGAAGAGAAGAGTTCTGGGAGGCTGGTGGGCAAGGGGGACAAAGGGCAAAGACATGGAGATGAAGTGTCCTCTTGGGGGAATGTCACATTGGCCGGTATGGCTGGACCACAGAGTAAGTGGACTGGCATAGGAGGAAGGGACCAGGTTACAAAGAGCTTTAAATATAAAACAGTTTTTAAAGGAACAGAGGAAGCCAGTTCAGCTGGACTGAAAGATGCACGAAGAGAAGCCCTATGCTTGAATGCATTAATGAGTGAGGGGAGGAACTGAGGCCCAAGGGAAGCTGCTCTTATCTCCCCTCATCCCAAGGCAGTATTCTTCCCAGGGATGCCAGAGACCTGCTCTCCTGGCTTGCTTCATTGGTGGTCCCCTGGGGCTGGGTGGGGCACTTACGAGGACTTGCCCTCCGGATCCAACTTGGTAGGAACCAGCCCTTTTCGGGCAATCAGGGCAGAGACTCGAGTGGCGTCGTTACTCTCCACAGCCTGCATCAGCTTCTCGTCACTCCTTCCCCAGTCCTGGCTCTGCTGGGCAGCCAGGAGATGGGGTTAGCAGGGGCTTGCTGGCTCCCCTTCCTCCCCAGCTATCTCCCAGCTAGGTTCCTGTCTCAGCCTGAGCCTTGGGAACAGATCAGGCTGGGATCTCCAAACACTACTTAGTCCCCTCTGCCCTTCATTTTTGCCCTTGCCTATGGGCAGTCATGGAAGAGGGCAGCTTCAGGCGGGGCACCTGAAACCCCCAGCTAGCTCAGCTCTCTCCCCTTTCCCTGTCCACCCACCACAGTGTGCCTGCCAACTTGCCTGGTGCCAGCCTCTGGCTGTGGGCCTCGGGATCAGGCATCGGCCACAGGGGGGGCAGGTGCCAAGGTCGGCTGGGCTTAGCCATAGCTGTGAGCGGGGGTGGGGTTTGGGAAGGGCAGTCCTGGACTGGGGCAGGGCCCCTGGCCTGCCAGCACATCCGCCTGAAACCCATCTCTCGAACCCTGTCCCAATTCAGTACCCCAGCCCATTTTCACCAATTTCAACTCTAAATTTGCTCCCTACCCCCTCCACTTTATGTTCTTCAACCTCTCCCTAACTCCATCCCTAACCTTCCACAATAATTTAAAACTCTTTAACAACCCCAAAGCCCGTCTTTCTAAATCTCAGCTCAGCTAGTGCACACCCTCCCCCTCTATCTCTCTAAAATCTTTTGCTACCCCTCAAATCCCCCCTCCCAACTCTATCCCCTATAAACTTCACCCCCATCCCGAGGAGCTTCTTTCAAACTCCCGACTCCCACTCCCACCAAGCAAATGAAAACAACCCGAACTATTCTAAGGGGTTGAGAAGATCCCGGGCGGGGCCAGAGCCCAGGTGAGGGCTGGGTCCAGGTGCGGGGAGGGGTGAGCCAGCAGCCCCCCAGCCACTACCACCTCTGTCCCATCCTTCCCTGCCCCTGCCCCGCTCCTACCGAGAAGGAGGCGGTGGCGCAGAGACAGATCTGCTTCATCACGTCCAAGGCGAGCTCCGGGGCTGCGGCCATTCGGGGCTTGGGGCCGGAGAAGCCTAGGGCTTGGGGCTCAGGGCTCGGGGCGGTGCTTCCCGAATACGGGTCGGGAGCCCAGCGAGCCTCATCCCCCGGGACCCGCGGGCCCCTGTTCCTTCTCTTGCTTCTCCCGCCCCTCCTTGCCTCCCGCCGGTCACACTGCAGCTCCCTAGCCTCCCAGCCTCCCGCAGCCCCGCCTCACCTCCCCCCTCACCCCAACACCCGCTCCAACCCAGTCCCCTGCCCTGCCTCCCCCAGCCCCTTTTCCAATATCTCCCTTTAATCTTCATCCCCCGGTCCCCTTCTCTCCTTAAGCATCTTTTCTCTTCTGACTCCCTCCCCCTTTCCCCTATCCTCCCCAGTCCTCCCCTCATCGCTGCCCTTAGCCCTACTCTTCCCTCGCCCCCCACCACTGGCCAGGCCCTTCCTAGTGGAATGGGAGGGGTAGAGGGAGACAGGGAAGAGGTCTTGGTCGGTTCTCCAGTTTTCTTCAGGGAAATGTCTCGAGAAGAGAAGAGGGCAGAACTCCTCCAATTTATTATTATTATTATTTTTAAAGCCTGGAGGTTCTGGGACATAAATTGTGCAAGTAATTTATCACACTTCACCGGGCAAAGGGGTTGTGCCTACCACTGCCCGACCTTCCTTCTATTCTTTCTCTCTTTGCCATTCTCCCTCCATTTCCTTCTTGCCCTTCTTTCATCCACTCTCTCACCCCTGAAATAAAACTAAAGTATTTATTTAAATAGCAATATTAAAATAGTAGTATTAAAATACTAAAGGATTTTAAAACTTGTTGGGTGTGTTGAACGACTTTTTGTTGTTTCATGTCCCTATGAGAAAATGTTTTGTAACCATCAAGTGTCTTCCTGTCTCTAAATTTAAACTTGATGATCTCTAAAGTCGTTTCCAACTCTAATTGTCTATGTTTTAATACTTTTCCAGCTGTGACATTCTTTTTTCAAAAGTCACTTCCTGCTCCTTAAACTCTGACATTCACAAAAACAGAGTCCCAAAACTAGAAGGGACCTTAGACCAGAATTCAATCCTCCTTGAGTATTATCATTAACCTATTATCAGTAAGCCATCATTCTTGTTGTCATTATCAACAGTACCACTATCATCAGTACCCATCACTGTCATAATCTGCACCATGACTTCCTCATCATGACCACCAGTGCTGCCGGGATCATGCAAAGTTCTTTACATATTATCTCATTTGATACCTCCAATGTTCTTCCAAGACGCTCTTTTCCCCTTTTGCAGAGATATAATTTTTAGCATTTTTTCACACAAATGGAGTCGAAATCTACTTCTTTACAACTTCCAGCTGTTGCGCCTAGACTGCCCTTTAAATTGAAGCAAAATAATTTAATCTTTCCTCTACCTGACTAGTTTTCAAATACCTAAAGGCAGTTATGATATCTGGTCATAATCCCAATTTCTCTGCCTGGTATTTTAAGGCGCCAGAGTGTTCCCTTTCGCCTCCCTCTCCTAGCCCTTGTTGGCATCCTTGCAGCTTTTTATGTGATTATAGGTCACATTTCTTTAGGAAAAAATTTCTTTAGACTTATGATTTCAATGGTATTAGATATATACCTGATCTTCCAGACCAAGCACCTTCTTTATTATAATTTAGAGCCAGGAATCCTAAATCCAGTGTAAAGGAGATGAGATTAGAACCTAGGTCTTTTTAGCTTAGAGGTCAGTTCTCTCTACTTCTCGATTGCCTCACTAGAGATCTTTGTATGTTCATTATCTCATTTGATCATCATAACAACCTTGTGTGTGAGACAACAATTAACATTAACCCCATTTCACAGATGAGAAAACGGAAGCCAAAGATCACACTCCCCTTTCCCACTCCTTATGCCTTTTTTTGTTTGTTTGTTTGTTTCAGCCTTATCCATGTCTTCCTTAGACTGCACATACTCCGGAGTTCCCCCTGCTTCGAATAAACTCCTTCTAGTTTTTCCAAATCCTCTTCAGCCTTCCGGACTCCAGTCAAACCTCACCTTCTTCAAGAAAATTTCCCTGATCATTCCGATTCCACACTGATCCATCCCCCAAATTCCTATTGTACTTCAAGTCTCTGTCATCCAAACTTCACACTTAACTGTCTATGGATGTGAAATTTATTTCTCCATCTTGACTGTGAGCTTCCCATCAGCAAGGACCCTGTCTTTTCTTTATTACTGTCTTTGTTATAGTGGACCCTTAACTCAGCCCTAAGTCCAAAGAAAGTAAGGATGGAAGGAAAGGGAGAGTAAGGACAGGAAGAATGTAGGATATTCAGTTTCCTGGACCAACATTTATCAGTAGGGCGGGAAAGGAGGGTGAAAAGGACAGAAAAAGGAAATACAAGGGCTCTGCAAATTAATTTGTCTGAGGGCCATCTTGGTTGCAAGGGAGCTCAGTTCATCATTAACACGTGATTCCTCATACTGACTAAACAAATTATGATACATGAATTAAACGGAAAATTGTTTTGCTGTAAGAAATGATAAGTAGACCAAATGGAGAAGCATGGATAGATGTGGATGAATTGACACAAAGTGAAGTTATTGGAAAAAGAGAAACAATATACACAATGACAGAAACAACAGAAATGGAAAGAATAATAAGCACAAAATCAAAATTAAATGTTGCAAAATTATAAAGAGGGATGATATTCTGGACTTGAGAGAAAGGACATGATCAAGGGCAAGAAGAACAAAATGAACTTAATAGATGCAGGGAATGATAGGGAAAGCCAGATGAAAAGGAGACCCTAGTCTTCCCAGGAGGGAGATCCCCACCAGCCAGCACCCAATCCAGTGCCTGGGCAATTAGTCATAGGATAAATGCTCTCTGATAAGGATAATGAGATTGGACACCAAACTCCCTGCCCCAAGCCCTCACCCCTAGAGCAGCTGCAGCCACCCATCCTTACTGGTATCTGGTTCCCTCCTCTGGGATGCTTAATGCAGAGCAAACCTGACTCCCTTTGTCACTGAAACAAGAGAGGCAGGGGAGCAGGTGCATAGAAGGTAGGGATGAGGTGGGATCTTAACCCAAGGAAGTGTCTAAAGGAGCCAGTCTCATCCCATTCTGCCCCATAAGCACAGGGCAAACCTGATGCCTCTGAACCCAGTCTCCCTGATTACAACACAGCTCTGGCTTTCTTTCTTCTTCCTTCTTTTCTGCACTCTTCCCTGCCCTCCTCCATACAACCTTTCAGTCAGTCAATCAACATTTATTAAGCATCTACGGTGTATCAGGCACTGTGTTAAGCCCTAGATATACAAAAATGGTAAAAGACATTCTGTGTTCTTGAGCTCACTATTTACTGGGGAAGACAATGCAAACAACTATGTGCTATCTATACTCAGGATAAATAGGAAATAAAAATGGAAAACACTAGAATTAAGAGGAATCAGAATAGGCTAGTCATAGAAGGTGGAATTTTAATGGGCATTTGAAGAAAGCCAGAGAAGCCAGGAGGTGGAGATGAGGAGGGAGAGAATTCTAGGCATAGGGATAACCAGTAAAAATGCCCAGAGAAGGATGTAGTGATTTGTGTGAGGAACAGTGAGAAGGCCAGAGTCATGGGACTAAAAGAGTATGTTCAGGGGATAGGGTTCAGCAAGGTGTAAGACTACCAGAAAGATGGGGAGGAGCAGCTCATGAAGCACTTTGAATGACAAACAGAAGGTTTTATATTTCACCTTGGGAACCACTGAAGTTTATTGAGTAGGGAAGGTGACATGGTCAGATTTGCTCTTTAGGAAAGTTACTTTGACAACTGAATGGAGGATGGGTTAGAGTGGGCAGATACTTGTGATGGGCAGATGTTGCAGTAACCTAGATTGCAGTGATGGGAGTATTAGAGTGATGGAAGTGTCAGAGGAAAGAAGGGGGATGTATTTGAAAGATGTTACATGAAAGCAAAATCAAGACCCCTTTAGCAAAAGATTGATTATAGCAGGCTGAGAAGGAATGAGAAATCAAGGATGATATGGGATTACTGGGGAGGAGGATATATTCCTAATATTTTTATTAAAGCTTTTTATTTTCAAAACACATATGGATAATTTTTCAACATTGACCTTGTGTCCTAAATTTTCGACTCCTTCCCCCAACCCCCTCCCCTAGATGGCAAGTAATCCAATATATGTTAAACATGTTAAAATATGTTAAACCAATATATGTATATATATTTATATAATTATTTTGCTGCATAAGAAAAATCAGTTCAAAAAGGGAGGGGGGAAATGAGAAAAAAAACAAAATGCAAAAAGAATGAAAATGCTATGTTGTGGTTCACACTCAGTTCGCACAGTCCTCTCTTTGGATGCACATGGCTCTCTTCATCACAAGATCATTGGAACTGGCCTCAGTCAGTATGATGTATTCTTAACAGTAACAAGGGAGTTTGGAAGGTAGAGGTGGAGGAAGATGAGGGGAAAGATAATGAGTTCAGTTTTGGAACCACTGAGTTTAACATGTCCAATAGATAGTTGGGGATGTGAGAATGGAGGTTAGTAGAGTTGTAGTATCTATTGGGTAAACAGTTTGAGAACCATCAGTATAAAGATGATAATTGAATTCATGGGATCTGAAGAGATCACCAAGTAGAGAGAGAAGAGGGCCCACAACAGAGCTTTAGGAGATATGTACCATTAGGAAAAATGACTGGGTAAGGATCCATCACAGGAGGATGAGTCAGTTAGGTAGGAGGAGAACCAGGAGAGACAGCCTCACCAAACTTTAGAGAGAGGAGCCAGTCAAGGAAGGGAGGGTGATGGATAGCAACGGAGGTTGCAAAGCCAGCAGGAAGGACAAGGCTTGAGAAAAAGCCATTAAATTTGGCAGTTAGGAGATCCAGCAGTTTTAATTGAAGGATGAGATCAGAAGCCAGAGGATAAAAAGCCTTTCCTGTCTTTGTTCCCATGGACCCTTCTACCTGTGCTGCTCTCCCTACCTCTCTTTACCTGTTGTCTGTCGGTCCTTCCTTTAAAGTCATATGTAATATCCTATCTCCTGCCCTCATCACCTTCCAGGAGTGGTCTCCCACATCTATAATGCTTTTTTTCATGCATGATTTAGGCACTGTCTCCTACATGAGGCCTTTTCTGATTTCCCCCAAATGTTCTTTCTTTATTGAAATTATTCTCTATTCCAGTCACAGATTGAGAGCTCTAAGAGCCCATTCATTTTTTAACAGACAAAAAAATTAAAGCCGAGAAAGGTTAAGTGCCCAAGATGGGATTTGAATCCAGGTCCTGGATTTCTAATCCAGTGTTCTTTCCTTGGCACCATATATTACTTTAGGCATTCTTTGCATTTGTTTACTTGATTACATGTTATTTTCCCCTAGTAGAATAGACCCTCCTGGAGAACAGGGACTATTTGATTTTTGTCTTTGTATCCTAGGGATACCAGTACAGTAGTTGGCATTTGCTAAATGCTTATTAAATTGAATTATAACATAATGTTACATACTTTAGTTATATGTGTTTGTGTCTCAGCCTCTCTGCTAGACTTTGAGCTCTGTGAGGACAGAATTAAGTCCTAACTAAATTTTGTTATCTCTCATAGCACTCAGAAGAATATTCTGTACATGACAAGTTCTCAACAAATGTTTATTGGTTTTTCTTTCTTTCTTTTTTTAATGTCCAGCACTTAACATAGCACCTGGTAAATAGGCACTTAACAAATGTTTATTTACAGAGTGACTGAACTCTCTCATTTTTCTTCTTATTGGGGTCATTTATTCTTTAAACACATTTTCTGTTTTTTTGACCCAAAGCTCAAATAGAATAGGAAAACAATGTCTGAGCAGGAAGGGACCTGAGCCAACATCTGGGGCAGCTCCCCCAATTTACAGGTGAGGAAACTGAAGCTCAGAAATGTTAAGTAGCTTGCCCATGGCTGCAGAGCTAGGAATTGGGCAGAAGCAGGACAGGGGCCCATATCTGTCTGACTCAGAGTCCAGAGTTCTTTTTTATATATAGCATGCTATTTTACTTAAAGTAGCAAGGTGGCACAGGAGACAGAGTGCTAGGTCTGAAGTCAGGAAGACTCAACTTCCCTGAGTTCAAATCTGGCCTCAGACACTTACTAGCTTTATGAACCTGGGCAAGTCATTTATCCCCTTTTACCTCAGTTTCCTCATCTGTAAAATGATGGCAAAACACTTCAGTACCTGTGCCAAGAAAATTCCAAATACAACCACAAAGTATTAAACAAGATGGGAAATGATAGAATAATTACACTCTACCTATGTAAAGTTGTCTCACCAAACGCCTCCACCCTTACTCTATTCCAGATTTTGCTGTTGGATAATTTTGTCAGGGAAAGAATCCTACACTCTGTGGACCACAGGTCTGATCTGAGAAGAGAAGTTTTTCTCTTAGCCCTTTTAGAGCACTTATGCTTCCACAGCAGAACTTTCATAGCTTCCAACTTTACCTTCAGGAGTGTGCTGGGAAACTTTTAACAACTGGCTCTCTGAAGAAAAGTCTATGCAGGACACATTTTAAAGTTTGATATGCAAAGTCAACATTTTCCCATTACTTTCTTAAGTCTAGATAATCAACAAAGCAATAAATCAAAGCTTGATTTATAGCATTTGTTGCTGATACCTAAACCAGGTAGGGTAAAAACAGAGAAAAAAATTATACACCAATTTCCCTAATGAATATTGATGCAAAAATCTTAAATAAAATATTAGCAAATAGATTACAGAAAGTCATCCCCAGGATAATACATTAGGATTTATACCAGGAATGCAGCACTGGTTCAATATTGGGATTTATAGGATTTGCCAATTTCCAATCATGTTGGAAATTTAGCAGACTCTCAAAAACCTCCACAATTTGGCTCCAGCACACCTCTGTGAATTACTTCCCAAACTGTCACTCCAACTGCAACCTTAACCTTATCCTCCATGATGAGTTCCTGTTTCCAACTGCCTGCTCTACCAAGACGTCCTATTGCTTCATCTAATATAATGGCATTCATCCTCCAGACCAACTTCTCCTTCTAACTTTCCTAGGAATGATGTTAGCATATGAAATCTCAGAGAATCTCAGACTACTTGCTGCCCAGTCCAGTCGGTCACCAGTCACAGATTTTTCCTTTCTCCTCATCACTGCTCTCCTATTGCCAGCTCCCATCTCCTGCCTAGACTATAGAGGTGATGCACCAGCCAGTTTTCTGTCTCCTCTGTCAATTTGTCAATCTGTCCAGCCTGCAGAGGCAACCACATTCATCTTTTTCTATCATCTGTTCCCATACTTCTAAATGACTTTCCACTGTCTAAGGGATAAAACCCAAACTCCAAAACTCAGCATACCTGGGTCTCCAAGATCTGACACTAACCTCACTCTCCATGGAACAGGCATTTATTGATCATCTACTATATAATATTATTATATATCTGTTATATAATAATAATAATAGCTAGCTCTTAGATACTGTTTTAAAGTTTGCAAAGTGTTTTACAAATATTATCTCACTCGGACCTCACAATAATCCTGGAAGGTTTAAAACTGAGGAAAATGAGTTAGAGATTAAATCATTTGACCAGGGTCATATAGCCAGTAAGAACTGGAGTTGTAATTTGAACTCAGGTCTTCCAAATTCCAAATCTGGTATTCTAGCCACACTGTGCTCCCTAGCAGCTTCACTATGTTCTGGGCAGTGGATCAGCAGAGACAAAAAATGACCATGGTTCCCTCAAGGAATTTACGTTCTTCTCATAGATAATAAGTAGATACACAATACAGGTTGGCCCAGAAAGTCTTAGTGAAATTCTAAGCTTTCTGAACTAAGATTTTTTTGGACACTGTATAGTATAATTATGTGTGTACATATATACATGTATGTACATATATGTGTGCATATACACACATATCCATGTGTGTGTGCATGCATATACATATCTATAAAAGACAAAATAATTTGTTTTGGGGATGTATATGGCAAGAAGTACAAACAATTGTGGGGGATCAGGAAAGGCTTCACATAGTAGGTAGTCCTTGAGAGGCCCCTCCCATGGATCTAGGGGTTCTGAGGCATAGAATGCTTCCCTAGCATCTTTTTTCCCTTTTCCTCCATGTGGACTCTGTTTCCATCAGATTTATCTCCTTACTTTTCCCCAAACATTGCAAGCTTCCATCTACTTCCATGCTTTTGTTCATGCTATTTTTTCTGTATATGATGCAGGAATATTTTACTGTATCATTATTAGTATAAAGGCTCACTCCTATTTTTGCAGCATATTAAGGTTTATGAGGCAGTATCCTTGGATCCTTCCCATGGAGGAGGTAATACAAATATTTGTATTATCCCCATCTTACAGATAAGGAGACTAAAACTGAGAGTAGAGCAGTGACCTACTAGAGACAGCTAGTAAATGACAGAACTGGGGTTTCAACCAAAGTTAATTCGGTGCTTTTCCCACTGTACTTCACTGCCTTACATATCTTCTCCTCTTCTTATCCTACTGGAAATCAAGGCTTAGCTTCTTCAAGAAGGCATCCCCTCTCTAAGAAGCCCCCCACATCCCACGACTCTGTCTCTGCTATGACTTCTGCCACTCACTTTCTGTACCATTCATCTAGATGCTCAATTCTTCTAAGTCGTTTCTTTCTCTTTGTGTTCCATGCATGTGAGTCTTGTTTTCCTAACCAGGCTGCAGATTCCTCCAGGAGTTAAGGACCCTGACCCTGGAGGGTACCTGCCTTGACTAGGCCCTAACAGGGCTCTTTTTTTCTGAGAACAGGAGCCCAGGATGGTCACAGAGAGAGATGAAATTCCAAGTATATTTCAGGTAGAGGACTCTTTGGGGAAGAGCATCACCTCCAGTTGGTGGGTATCTCCTGGCCTCCCATCCCAGCCCTTAGAACTCACCTCTGTCTTTTTAAATCTAGCCCGAAGGCTCTTCATAGTTACTGCCAGATTCTTCTGACTTTGCCAGGGGAACCTGGAAGAGATGAAAGTATGAGGGGAATTAGTCAAAATCTTGGGGTAGGCTCTGGATTAATAGTCCAATAATAAACAAACAAATATTTATTAAGAACCTACTATATGCTAGGACTGTACTAGACACTTGGAGATAAAAATAAAAAGAATGAAACAGTTCTAATATGTTTGTCAAATGGGTAAAGAGTTTGACCTCTTACCACTCCACCTCTCACCCCAAATTCTTAGTCAGAGGGACAGAGCAAGAATGTCAGAGCTAGAAAAGAAAGGACTCTTCAGAAGTCCTAGGATATCATTGAGTCTAATTGCTTCCACTTACAAAGGAAGAAACTGAGAGCTAGAGAAGGAAAATGACTTGTCCAAGATTGAGTACCTAGACAGAAAGCAGAGCAGGAACCAGCATGGAGATCTCCTAGCTTCCACTCCTTTAGGGCTCTTTCTGCCATAGCATGACAATTCAGAAACTTATTTGAGAGTTGAGGATTCCATTTTGCAGTTATATGCAAATATATGACAATGACATGAAAATATAAATTCCTACATGGGAAATTCTAGTAGCCATTCCTGATGTCTAAGAGAGACATCATCCTGTGGTCTTAAAATAAGAATCCCTTGTGTTTCTCTAATGTGCTTTCCCACTGATCAAATGCATCAACCTACATAAAATACTTTGTAAACCTTGAAGCAAATGATATCTATTATTATTATATTTTATTATATATTATATTATTACTATCATATACACCATTATATTTTTAAAAGTTCATGCCAAGGTTTGTGGGAATAGCTGTGTGGTACAGTGGATAGACTCCCCTAGGCTTGGAGTCAGGGAAACATGAGTTCAGATTTGACCCCACACACCAGGAGTGTGACCTTGGGTGATCACTTAATCTCTGTATGCCCTAGTTTCCTCAGATATAAAATGAAGATAATAATTTCCCTACCTCTCATGACTGTTGTGAAAATCAAATGAGTTGATATTTGCAAAAAACCAAAAATAAAAACAACAACAACAAATACAACAAACACTTAACACAGTGCCTGGCACATAGTAAGCACTCTATAAATGTTAGCAATTAATATTTTCAAGGTTTGTACTATATATCTATATGAGAATTTTTTTATTCCTCCTGCATCTTTTGGTTAATATTAACCTCATATGATCAAAACCTGTTCCCTGGGATATACAAACTTACACATTCCTTAGATAAAAAGCCTAAGAAGAATCTCAACTGTCAAACTCCTGGGTGGTAGTTTTTTGTGTGTATGAATCCTTTAAATGTAGTTTAATTTATAACCTGATTTAGCTCACCTATTATTTGATGAAATTTGTTTCCATAGGGGATGTATGAGATTGTGACTGTGTTTAATTAACTTTGTTCAACTTTTATGACCCTGAAGGAAGTATAGTATTATGGATCTCTCTCCTCTTTAATTTTTATGGCCTAAGAGAAATGTACAAGATTGCAGTGTGTAAATGAATTATTTCTCTGTCACTATGAAGAAATTTTCCCCATAAGTAACCCTGTTAGAATCATAATAATTGTTCATGTTTTCTCTGAGGACTGAACATAATAATAAAACCTAGGTTTTCACCTCAATAATTTCTATGTTGTGGTAAATATAGATTTGGCAGCAGTTTCCTATCATGTGAACTCAGAGAGAGGATATTTCTCCGGTATCATAAGGGGAGGTCTTCACATCAAAGACCTGCACAACTTATGTGACTTTGAAACTCTCTTCTGAGTTTCAATGTTCCTGTCTGTAAAGCAGAGAGACTGGACCCTAAGGTCCCTTCTACTTCTACTTCTACATTCTGTGTTTCTACACTCTGACTCCCTTTGAATGAGGGAGGGCAAGGACTATCAGTCCCATCAGTTAGATGGGAGAACAGACCTGAGAGGGAAAATGACTTGTCCAGACTCAAATTGCAGATCTAGGGCAAAGCTAGGACTAAGACCCAGGTATTTTTATTCTAAGGCTCATATACTATCTTCCTCGGTCTCCGATTTTTAGACCCTATTCTCTGCTTCTAGGGAATCCTCATTATGTAGCCCTGTAGCTAAGCCCAGTGTTTAGCAATCCAATGGGATTGTTGTCTAGCCTGACATCCTCCGGGAGCTTGCCTGAAACTAATTTTAGGTTATCTACCTCTGTATGAGCCCTGAGTATACACACCTGCCCCTATAGCCAAAGTAGGAGACAGGCCACTGGCTGTCCAGACTGGAAGGATGAGACCTGTGGGAGCTTCCTCCAGAGACTCCTCCCAGTAGATAACAGAAGATTGGGGACATTTGACATAAATCCCTTTAGGAGATGGGATTGTAAGCAAAGCCAAGAGCTGCCTCCATAAAGGGACAAAAGGGGCTCCATCAGGGGCTCAAACATATTTCCTCTTTCCAAGAGGAAACTCCCCTCCTATCTGCTCTGAAATTTCTATCATTAGAAACAGAGACAAAATGGACATCAAAGGTGAGAGTCCTGTGAATGACAACGATGTTTCCTGGGAAGTTCCATCTAACCTTCTTCCATGAACTCAAAGGTGACTTTAATGTAAATGTACTTGCAAAGTGCTTTACAAATATTATCTTACTTGAGATAATGTAATTGAGAGACCTCAGTGAGTGAAATGGTTTTTGGAGGAAGACACTGAGGTGAGAGGAATGATAGAGAAAGCACCAAAAGCTAACTGTATATTTCATATGTTTCATGTCATTACCTTGTTAGGTAAGCATGTGTGTGTGTGTGTCTGTGTGTGTGTGTGAGTGAATGCAGGTGGACATCTTCCCCTGGGGGGGTTTTGTCTGCTTCTGAGTATTTATTTCTCTGGGTTTTGGGAAAGGATCCAGGGAGAAAAAGGGACCTGAATACCCATTTTTCTTGGCTCCAAGGCAGGACCCTTCCTTGGGTGTCTGGTGGCTGGTAAATAGTCTTTGAGGCCATCATTGTTTCTATTTCATCCCTCATCCTGGCATTAAAGGCTTCCCCCAAGCCATCCAACAAGACTCTTTGACATCATGTGTCTGATCCACAAAAAAAGATCCATCTCCCTCCTTGGGTCCCAGGTCTCAGGCTACAAACCCAGGAGGCAATAGCTCTCCACAATAAGCCCAACTACAGACATCCTAGCATCCAAACACACCTAACCAGGTGAGGGGCAAAGGGTGCTGCATCTACCCCATTTAAAAGATGAGAGGCTGAGGTCCACCAAGGGGCCCAAATCCCCCAAGCCATAACAGAACGGGCCCTTGATGCCCACGCCATCTTTCTCTGCTTTCCTACCTGCTCTGCAGCTGAGCTCCGAGCAGGGCCTCCTGGCTCTTGTTACAGCACCAAGCACTGGGCAGCAGCTCTCCCCCAGTGTCTCCTTACTTTAGCCTGGTCTGACACCTGACTCCACACAGGTGGCCTCAGCCCAGGCTGCTGGTGAGGAGATTGGATGTGTGCATGGGGAGTGGGGCAGGGGCATATGCAGCTGTTTCTGGTCCAGTGCCTCCTCTTGGAGGGAGAGGCAGGCCTTTGGCGGGAAAGGCATCTGGTGTCATTGTACTCCATTTCTATCACTCAGACTTATGGCAGAGAATTATGGGAACATAGGATTCAGAGCTGCAGGAAAACTGAAATATCATTGCGTTCAACTATCTCATTATACAAAAAAAAGTCAATGATTGTCCAAGGTCTCATAGGTAGTAGTTCTGAAACACAGAAAAGTAACTCTAGAGCATAAACTTCAGTCCACCACAAGCACTTATTAAATGTTTAGTGCAGGAGATGTCAGAAAACAAAGATGAGGAAAAATAAGGAAGGCCACAGATTGGGAGACTACCGAGGAACCTCAAGCCATCAAATCACGAATATTTTCTTTGCTAAAAGAACAGGTTGATAATTGAGAACCAAAGGATATCACACACACACACACACACACACACACACACACACACAAGAAATTGTTTATCTTTTAATAGACAATAAAAGATTCATTACTGATATGGAATCTGAACACTGAATTTGTCTGTATACAGTCAGAACACTATGTTCTTAGAACAAGGACCAGAATTAGCCAAAACCTGGAAGAATAATGAGAAAAAGGCAAACAACTGAAACAACTCAATCCTACATCATTTAAAGAAGCATTTGATACTGGAAAAGTACCTAAGGACAGCATAAATAGCTTCAACAATAATCATCATAATTTTATACAGAAGTCTAATGCATGTAAATCAATCACCATTAATAAGGAAACTAAAACATCATAAAAAACACTATTCAGCAAACACTTGACTTACTTGCCATGTAGGGAGGACAGCCAAAGGCAACTCTGGTTTGTAAAAAATCTTAATGAAGACTGATAGCTGAGGATGAGAAGTATTGTCTTGTAAAGCAAACAGAAGCCATGGAGGATAATGCCAGTTTATAGAACATTTTGTCAAAGATCCAACTAAGCAAAGTCATCTTGAGGACATTTAGAAGATGAAAATGGGCCAAAACAGAAATCCCTGAAGAAAATGGAAAATATATACAAAGATTTTTATAACTGTTTTCACTGCCAAGGACAGTAGAGCCGTCATACTGGGATTCTATCATCACAGTTCCAGGTGTACTTATAAGAGGTGATGGAAATAGGACTAAAGAGAACAATAATAGCAATAAGAGACTGACATTGAAGCACTTGTGAGGGCATTGAGAGAGTGATTCATAAGATATTTAAAGAAGAAGATGTTAAAGACATGGGAAAAATTTCAGTTCTTTCCAATACTGAAGAAAAAATTAGTGACCAAAAAAAACATGGCAGGATCTGGATTGGTGAAAGCCATACTACCGGAGTGAAAGCCATTTCAAGGAGAATGAAAACTTTGCCTAGAAAATAACCTTGTGTGTGCCTGGGAACTTATTCAAACTGACCAGCACATGGCCTTGTGGAGTCCCTATTGGATTGAAAGACATAACAAGGATATAGTAACCAGTTGCAAGCTATAGCAAAATATAACAAGGACACCATGATCAGAACATAATCTTCACTGTGTCCACCACATAGCCTTGGGTGTCTAGGCACTCACCCAGCAGTGCTGGCATGACTTCAGAGCCTAGGTACCAAGGCCCAAAATTAGAACTACTTACTAAGCAGTAATGCAAATCCCCAATGACATATGTACTAATGCTTTTCAGCTCCTCCTTCCTTTGTTTGATTTCTGTAATTATCATGGCATTTTGGGGCGGGGTCTTTGTGGGGATCCACTGAATAATCTAGCCATCCTCTCAAAATTACCCTTATGCAAGTAATCCATATAAATATTAAACCACTTATATAATCATAATGGAACTCCCTGCCTTTCTTCAATATAATTAGCTTGACCCTTGGTTGGAGATGGGGAAGAGGCTCAGACTTCTCTTGCCTAGAGAATACCAGACCCTACAAATATCAATAATCATAATGGAGCTCCCTGCTTTTCTTCAACATAATTAGCTTGGTTGGCATTGAGGGAGAGGCTCAAGAGTTCCCTTGCTTAGAGAATTCCCGACCCACAAAGATCAACTACTGACTTACAGAACTGATGGCATTGATAGTAATAACAGATATTGGGCAGGTTTTCATAATCAACATTCCACAATAGGCCCACATATTTACCATCTTGTTACTGACTGAAATATGAACAAAGTACTAGAAGCCACTGGGCTTATGGATTATTGAGCCTTTTCTCTCTATATACTCAGTAACCTCATCAGCTCCCATAGATTTAAGGGCCATATTTATAACAGTCATGACTCAAGAAATAAGCCCGTCTCTCCTCTGAGCTATAGTTCCATATCACTAATTTCCTGTTGGGATGTCTTGGAGAACTGGATGTCCTTGAAAATTTTTCAATTCAACATTTCAAAAACTAAATTAATTATCTTTCTCTGATCTAAAACCTCCCCTATTCCAATTTTCCCTCTTCCTGTTGATTCTTTTGTGATGACAAACCAGGCCATCTTTTGTCTTGGTTCTTACCTAACCCTTACTCACTGAATGTGTGTTGACTCAGACAAACTGGAACCTGGGAAAGACCTTAGTTTTAAAAGGCCAAGGTCACCCACTGCATCCTGGGCCATCACTAGTCATCTTGACTTTTACCTTGCTAGTAGACTCGAAAGATTCTGGAGGAGAGGGTGAGGCTGATGGCTTTTCACTGCTCTGTCTCATTTAAATCCAATTTGTGAGCAAGTCCTCATCCATGTGATATCATTGGTCCTCACTGAGAACAACACTTCTGCTGAAGGCACTGTCATCTTTCCAGTGCCATAGGTTCATAATATTGACACTATCCTTGACACCTCACTTTCCCTCAGCCTATATGTCCTGTCACTTGCCAAATTTTGCCATGTCCACATTCATGCCATCTTTCACATTTGGCCCTTCCCTCCACACAATTGCCATCTGGGTTTGGGTCCTCATCATCTTTCACCTACATCATCATAATATCTCCTAATTGATCTCAGTTCTGTGAGCCTCTTGTCATTCCAAGTCATTCTACATATTCCTGCCAAAGTAATTTTATTTAAGTGTTTGACTCCCTTAC
>JAJPUD010012673.1:29641-48156 GCA_023553655.1 Myrmecobius fasciatus | reverse complement strand
ATCTTGGTATATGGTGTTAGGTGTGGGTCAATGCCTAATTTCTTCCATACTAGTTTCCAATTTTCCCAGCAGTTTTTGTCAAATAGTGAGTTTTTATCCCCAAAACAGGGGTCTTTGGGTTTATCAAACACTAGATTACTATTGTCATTGAGTATTTTGTCCTGTGAACCTAAACTATTCCATTGATACACTACTTTATTTCTTATCCAGTACCAAATGGTTTTGGTGACCACTGCTTTATAATATAGTTTTAGATCTGGTGATGCCCTTCAATTAAAGAATGGCTGAACAAGTTGTGATAAATGATTGTAATGTGGTATATTGTGCTATAAGAAATGATGAGCTCAATGATTTTAGAAAAATATGGAAATACTTGCATGAAATAATGAAGAGCAAAATGGACAGAACCAAAAGAAATATTGTGTTAAGAATGACTTTGGTAGGAGTAATCAAATAATGAAGTAAAGACAGGGACTCTTGAAGCTCTATTTCACACCACTTCAAATTCCTTTAAATAATACTTCTAAACAAATTTTAGAGCATTAGAACACACAAAAAGATGGAATGGAACAATTTTCCTGGTGAACAAAACTTAGAAGGTCAGAAGGAAAGGTCTGTGGCACACAGTCCTAGTGCAGAATTAATTACAAACACGGTGGAGTGGGGACACTGCCCTCACAGTTTGGTGGCAGAAAAGAGGGTTTGTGGTCAGATCTCTAGAAAGATCTCTGAAAACAGCTGCACAAAACCCCTGGGACAGTATACCCTCCGCCCTGGAAACAGAGCCCTATTTTAACAAAGAGTTAAAAGCCCAAGTAACAGGCTGGGGAAAGGAATGATCATTAGAAAAAAATGTTGGTGATAGAAAGCTTCTAGGATGACAAGAAAGATCAAAACACACGCTCAGAAGACGATAACAAAGTCAAAGCTCCTACAAAGAAAGCCTCCAAGAACAATAGGAATTGGTCTCAGGCCATGGAAGAGGTCAAAAGGGGTGTGAAAATCAAATAAAGGAGGAGCAGCTAGATAGTGCAGTGGATAGAGCACCAGCTTTGAAGTCAAAAGGACCTGACTTCAAATCTGGTGTCAGACACTTAATTATTTCCTAGCTGTGTGACCCTGCACAAGTCAGTTAACCTCAATGGCCTCAACATAAAAAAAAAAAAAAGAAAAGAAAAGAAAAAGAAAAAGAAAAAGAAAAAAATCAAGCAAAGGAAATAGAGGAAAAATTGAGAAGAGAAATTAGAGTGATCCAAAAGGAAACATAAGTTGCTAATGAGAAAATACCTTAAAAAGCAAAATTGACCAAATGGAAAAAGAGGTACAAAACCTCATTGAGGAAAATAATTCCTTAAAAATTAGAATTGAGCAAATAAAAGGTAATGACATTATGAGAAATTAAAAAATAATAAAATAAATTTAAAAGACATAAAAAATAGAAAACAATGTAAAATATCTCATTGGAATAACAACTGACCTGGAAAATAGATCCAGGAGAAACAATTTAAAATTATTGCTCTACCTGAAAACCATGATCAAAGAAAGAGCCTAGATGTCTGCCATCTTTCAAGAAATCATCAAGGAAAACTGTTCTGCTATTCTAAAACCAATAGATAAAATAGAAATGGAAATAATCCACTGATCACCTCCTGAAAGAAATTCCAAAATGAAAACTCCCAGGAATATTATAGCCAAATTTTGGAAGTCCCAAGTTACTTATTGCAAGTAGACAGAAATAAACAGTTCAAGTATAGTGTGAGCCACAGTGAGGATAATGCAAGATTTAGCAGCTTCTACATTTAAAAACCAAAGGGCTTGTAATATGATATTCTGGAGAACAATGGAGCTAGGATTACAATTAAGAAATCAGAAAAACTGAGTATAATTCTTCAGAAGAAAAGGTGTATATTCAATGAAATGTGATGAATAGATCAGAGCTGAATAGAAATTTTGATTTTCAAATACAGGATTCAGGAGCAGCATAAAGAGGTAATCAAGGAAAAAAAAATTATAAGGGACTTAATTAGGTTTATCACCTTACATTCCTACATGGGAGTTTGATATTTGTAACTCATTAATACTTTATCATCATTATGCCAGTGGGAAGTTAGACATCATGCCAGTTAGACAGAGGACACATATATGAATTTAATATAAAATGACAATATCTAAAAAAAAATTAAGGGATGAGAGAGGAATGTAATGGGAGAATGGGAAAGGGAGAAGTGAAATGACATAAGTTATTTGCCATGAAAGAGGTAAGACCAAGCTTTTATCATGGAGGGAAAGAGGGAAATTAGAGGGCAAGAGGTTAGTGAATGGGGAGAGGATAAGGGAGGGATTTTTAAAGTAAACCCTACACACATCACATCTGAGATAAAGAGAGACAATGTGTACTTCTAGAAGGGAATTCAAGTTCTTCTAAATTTATAAAGAAATGAGGGTGAATATGAAATAGAGTGAGGGAATAGGATAAGGTGAAGAGGTATGAAAAGATATGTAAGTTAACAGGAATGGGATAAAGCGGGAACAACATATATATTTGGAAGGCTATAAAAGTCTATTAAATTTAGATAGAAACAAGAGAGCAAGAGGAAAGGGTGCAGGGAGAGGACAAGAGAGGGATCTTTAGGCAAGGCAGGGTAAGTAATATGAGGGCAAATTAGTGGATAGAAGTAAATAGAGGAGTCAGGAGTGATAAGAAATAAGAGAAATGCACAACCATAAAGAGCAAGAGTAGGATGATAAATTCTACTATTGAATTTATTAGGTTAAAAAAAGCAGGGGTAAGAAATTTATTGCTTTATAATATGAATCTCCCCTTGTATTCTGATGTGCAGATGGCTATGCATTTTTTTCTTTTCCTATTCTTGTTCTTCCCTTGTTCTTGTTCTTCCTCCTTTCTCTCCTCCTCCTTCTCTTCATCCTTCTCTTTCCCTCCACCTCCATTTTTTATATGGCATGTACCAGGAATACAAAAGGAAGTATATTTGCTATATCAGGTGACAGTTTCCAAGATTGCAGAATTTTGATGATATTAAAATCAATTTTTCTACTAACTAGTGATAAATGCTGTTATATCCCACTGTTTATATTCTCTTCAAATGGCATCAACATAAATGTGCTCTTCATCCATCTATTTATTAAACAAAGTTATTAATTACTACTATTTTAAATTCTAGAAGTGATAAAGAAAAAATCTATAGATATTCTTTTTGGCAAATAATATGATCTTATATAATGGTGGGACTGGGCAAAAGAGTTCAATTAATCATTCAATCTATAACTGTTTAAATGCTTACTATGTGCCAGGAACTGTGGTAGGAATTGGGAATATAGTTACAAGAATGAAACAATCCCTATTCAAAATGAACAAAAAGAACAACAACGATGTGAATTATTATGATATCTTCTATTTTGTGACTTAATGTTTGCAGAGTGCTATACAAATATTTGATCAAATGATTCAAAAATTATTTGATCTTTGCAACAATATTAGGAGATAGGTGTCATTATTAGTCCTATTTTGTAGTTGATGACACTGAAGCAAAGTTTAAATGACTTGCCCACAACTTGTAAATATCTGAGGCTGGATTTGCATTCAGGTTTTTGTGGCTCCCGTTCTACTGTTCTGTTTACCTCCCAGCTTCTTTTCTATAGATTCCAAAGGGAGGAAAAAACTAAGCACACACACATACATATATATACATGAATGCAGGCATATAACATGCATAATAACTATGAAGAAAATATATGTATATAATAAATAAATCAAGATATGCATCACACTTATGTATAATTTTCCATATTAGGTATATACATTATGTTACACTTATATGTGATATATGTATATCATATAGTCTCTTCTATAGATATATACTCACATATATAAAATATACATATGCACATGTACACATATGTGTATATGCACACACACATACATGAAATAGTCAAGTAATAGATGGTTTGAGAGGGAGTCAATTAGACATGAAGAGAATCCAGAAAGATTTTATGCAGAAAATGGTGCCTAAGCTGTATCATAAAGGAATAGAAAGTCCCTATGAAATGAAAATGAGTAGGTGTGCATTCTAGTCATGAGTGCAAAGTCATGGAGACAAGGAAATGAGGTGTGCTATATGAAGAAAAGAGAGAAAGCCAGTTTGGTTAGATGTGAAGAGGAAAGAAACCTGAAGCAGAAAAACGAATTAGAAATTGATGAGTGCCTAAACAAAGATGATAGAAAAGTGGCTGTATATGAGATGTATGAAAGCAGAAACATCAAGACTTAGCAATTGATTGGATACGTAGGGTTTATTCCCCATAGTACACATTTGACTTCGTAGGTTTAAACTTGCAAAAGAATTCTAACAGAGTATAAGCAGCCTAATGGCTTGAATATTTTGAAAGTTTTAAAACAGGAGAATATACCACAAAGTAATCTATAAGTTAATCAATAATAATTCAATAAGTATTGATTGAAAATGTGTAAACATTATCAAAGTAGAGTAAGAAATACTTGTATGTATATACAAGAGAAAGAGAGAGACAGAGAGAGAATGAAGACTTTAATAAATAGACATAGAAATTTAAAATATACTTCAAAGAAATCCATAAATTAATTAATCAACAGGAAACCATTCCATTTATATTTACTCAGTATCACTATAGACAAGGCACTTCTTTAGGAAATAAATTTTACAGTTAAATATTACTCAATGAAATTTATTCAAGTAATTTGTTTTTACTAAAATATTAAGAATCAAGGAAAAGTATTTCCTTGCATTTACTGGATCACTATTCACCAACCCATTTTTGTTTAAATGTTTAGGTATGACTTGTGAATAGTTACAGGCAAATCATTATTTCAAATGGAAACTTCAATATTTGGACCAAATGCTTCTGACACATAAAATAAACTTTGCTTGGATTAAGAGAAAATGTTCTTTAAAGCATAGGTGTCAAATATATAGCTTGTAAGTCATGTGCAGTCCTAACATTATATATTGCAATCAGATTCAGATTAAAATGTGTTTGGGAAATATTTAATAAGTTGAGCAAAAATACAATAAAATGTAGACACTATTGCATTTCAAAATTAGGACAATATGTGTCCCATAGGGATTCTTATGTACAGAGTAGTGGTCCTCTTTCTATTTGGGCTGAACACCACTGTTTTAAAAGGTCTTTAAGTTATATATGAAATTTATAATATATAATCTCCTTTAAACTTTAAGGAGAGAAATTCTCATTTAAAATTGCACCTATTAAAAGGGGAAAGGCTATTTAGCATGCTCTACTGAAATACTTGGTAAAATTAATAGTGTAATTAGTTTTCATTATATTATTTTAATCTGCCCAGACCTTTTAGTCAATGTTAATAACGTGGTGGAATTTAACTTATATTATATGCTTGCCATGCAAGTTTCAATTGCTATTCAATTTTTAATCATTAGTGACTACACCTAAGTTGTGAAATCATTTATTTAGAAATGGAATTTCACTGAACTAATTAGATAAGGTCCAATGGAATTAATTGGTATGCCATCCTAGAATAGATACTAGGAAAGAAATAGGGGAACTCAATTGCTATCCCTATCTGTAGGATATTATATTGGTATATTATTATGGGAGATTAGCATTACCTTTTCAATGTGCATGCAAACAAAACAAACCCTGAGAAAAGTACTGAACTAAATTAACATAACAATATTCAGACATGAAAAAATTTCTACTTCAAAAATTGTCAAATATTACAAATCAGGAATCTATCTATCTGCATTTTCTTATGTTGTTATGTATCTATCTATCCATCTGTTCACTGATTGATTCATCTATTTACTTATTGGATTATAGAGACTTTAGAAAGTTATAGAGAAATTGACTGCATACATATATGTATGCATATATACACACACATATGAGGTGTAAGGACAGAGTATCAGATCTGGAATTAGAAAGTTCCATTCTCATGAATTCAAATCTAATTTCAGAAACTTATTAGCTGTATGATCCTGAGCAAGTCACTTAGCCCTATTTGCCTAAGTTTCTAAGCTGAAAAAGGTGATGGTAAACTACTCCATTATTTTTGCTGTGTAAACTCCAAATGAGGTCATAAAGACTCAGATATAACTGAAATAAATGAATAACATACACACATATAAATGTAGACATAGATATTTGTATATATCCATATAAATATAAATATGTATATGTATACATAGTGAAAAATGCCAAGTCTCTGATTAAAAGATCTGGAGAAGATCTATTGTTATGCCTCAGTTTCCCTGAATTGTTCTGCCTCAGTTTCCCTGAATTGTTCTACCTCAAGTCTCCCTGGTGGCACTCCAGATAGGACTGAGATAATTAGGGCTGAGAGTTCTGGCCACTAGCATTTCAAAGAGTTATAAAACTCCAGATGGCTTATCTCAAATGTTTGGGTGTCTTCTGCCTCAGACATCCTGTTACTAGCTTCTTCACTTTATTAGAATTTATGATCTTTCCTCCATACCCCCAACCTGTCAGAACTGAATTTATGATTCTTTCCTGGAACTTCTATCCCCTCAGTGCTCTACCCTTCCTTGCCTTTGTTTCCCTGATTACTGGAGCCTTTAAGAGTCTTTGGAATTCCTCCCTCATGGTTGAATACTTTGAGACAAGAATCTTATCCATTTGCCTAGCTAATATGGCAGCCAGTCCAAACTGTCACTATCAATAAATTATTAAAAATCTCTAATCTCTATCCTGCCTCAGTTTCTCTGGCATTACATTATCTACTTGAATCTCTACTTAATTATTTTAATATTTCATTGTGGTGACAAGGTCCCTTTTAGTTCTGAAAAGTTCTTCCGGAAAAAGGCAAGTTTTTTGCAAACTTAAGAATATATATGGTTCTTAAATTTGAATATGAACTCAGTGACAAACCATAAATCTGTTGTGAGACAATTAACCCATCTACATGTTGTTTTAGGGGATAAAGCAATGAAAGAAAACTCATGCATGGAAAAATTAGGGTCTGCATGAATGGAGGGAATTGTCATATCCAGTGAACTCATACAGTAGTAATGAACTTGTATTCATCCTTCCCCCCCTTTAATTCTGTGCATGTTGAATATGAATTACAAACCTAGCTTAACTTTACAAAGTTTCTAGTTCAAACCAAATGACATCTTCTACAATGACATTCCCTCTTCCCTTTAGGATTTCAGGACTTTAGTAATAGCACAGGAAATGAAAAAATCTTATTAATAAGTATTCTCAAATTAAAGGATAAATTTTGACTGAAACCTATAGCTTGTAGAGTATCTGACTCATTTATTTCTGTTTGGATGTGAGGAATTTAAAGTGAATCAATTATTCCTCCACCTGCCTTAGCCAAAATCTTCTGGCAAACAGTGATTGTCTCCTATTTCCAAAAAAGTAAGATAGAACCAACACTTCGAGCCCAAGAACAATTCGTCAGCATAGGTTCATCCCATATGTCTAATGATTTCCCAGTATCTTTTATTCTCCATATGACTTGTATTGTTCATTTATAGAGGAAAAGAACCTATTTATACAAAAATATTTCATCCTGGAAAAAATATAGATCTGGATAAAAACATGTAAGGAAAATTATGGACATGGACTTATGAATTAAAATATAATTTGACACCTAAGAGTTAAAGTTAAAGTTAAACCTTGATTCTCTCTTGGGGGCAAAATCAGAAATTTCTAGTACAAGTCAATGAAGGATATTCATTTAGTGTGTGTGATATGGACCCAAGATATTTCTGCATTAATTGGCAATGTGGCTTCCTCATCCTTTTTCACTTTTTATGTGCCTATCTGTTGTTTTCAGACATTGTTTGACTACTGCTAGAATTTGCTCCAACTTCCTCAGACAATTTCCTGAGGCCACAGTCTCTGAATACAAACAAAAAAGTCTCCTCCACCTCTATCCCTTTCCACTTCAAATACTGGAAGACAGGATCTCATACATACACCCTGTCTTCTTTTCTTCTGAGTAAATATCCCTATTTTCTTGAATTGAGGAATTTAGGACATTTTTTTATTTTTTAGGACATGTGTTTGGTCAGGACAATCGAGCTTGCCAATGTCCTTAATCTAGATAGTGCCAGTCCTGAGATTGGTTCACTATACACTATACCATGTTGCATCTTATGATTTTAATAATATATTAATTTGTATTTTATTAGTAATAACTGGCATTTTATAGTGACTTAAAGTTTGTGAAGCAAAGCAATAACTACACACATTTTAAAATAATTCTTTATAAATTTTTTAGACATCTTATTTATTTGAGCTATAAAAGACCTATTTTTCTTACCTATGAGTTTGACTAGATTTGTGATCTTCCCTGTTTTAGAACCATACCCCTAACCCCCCAAGAAAACTGGATTTGAGAAATTAAAATGACCCAAACCCTTTTTGCACATCTAAAAGACCCTTGTCTCCTTCCCTTCTGCATAACATTAGCAGCAGGAATCTCAAGCAAGACTTCTGTCTCCCAGCCCAGGTCTCTGATACGTCCCTTTAACAGATAATTGCAAATGTCACATAAGGAAGCAGGCTAATCTGTTTGCTGTTTTCTTTAGACCCTATAAAAATTTGGTCCTTTTGTTTGGAGCCACATGATTTGGAAAGTGATCCCAAGTGGCCAAAGTCGATTTAAATAATTTATCTGATTAAAAATTAATATTTCTCAACCAGTCTTTATATCTTGGCACAACACCTGTGATATAGGAGATAGAATGACAGACTAGGAGTCAGCAAGTCTTAGCCCACTTTGGATACCAGCAATGTGATTTTGAATAAGTTATTTAACTTTTCCAAGTCTCAGTTTCCTCTTCTGTGAAATGAGAAGATTGGGTTAGAAGATCTCTAAAAGTCTTTATTAGCTTTAAATTTATTTTTATCTGCAATTTCCTCAGAGATTCATGAACCAGATATTAGCAACCACCACCACACAATTCATTTCAATTCAAACAGCTGCCTATGCTGACAAATTGTAAACACAAATTCACTTAAGAAAAAATAAGGAACCCAAAGAATTGAAGCCATTTGAAAAACACCCCAAAATTGTTTTGACTCAATAAATTAAATTGGTGGCATATAGATCTACCTTCTTTAAAAAGTTGAAAGGTATGTAGTTTCTGTGGTGTGGGAACTCATTATAATCCCCTCTGCTATTTAGTACATAGCATCCTTGATTGTTGCTGTGGCCAATTATTCATTGCTATGCAACCAACTAGGAAGAAACTCTCCAAATACAGTGAGTCTGGAGCTCGGCAGACTCCAGACATATGGTTCAATAGTAGGCTGGTAAAGCCCTCCAAGCTCTGTGGAATATAGCATAATTTGCATCTCTATTGGAATAAGCTTTGAGAACCCAGTTCCATATTCATGCTAGGATTGACAATCAGAAAAGGACTTTGATTCAGACTCTGGAGAGAGTGAAGTTTTTTTTCTGAATTGATTAATCAGTTCAGTCAAAATAATTGATGTGAAGAACTGGAAGGTTCAGATGTTGAAGAAAGTTTTGTTTTGTTTTTTAAATAATTGAGAATCATTACTCTATGGACACTATATGTTTAAATCTAGATGGGTAGGTATATTGTCCTCAAGGAAGGTAATGATTTTTTTTTCCCTTCTCTTTCTTATATTGTTTTATATTAGATGCAGAGGGATTTGAGAAAGCAATGAATCAGAAATCATATCTTATAAATTTAGAACTGGAAGAAATTTGGGAATCTCATCCAAACTACCACTGCCCCTCACCTCTGTCCCCATTTTATATACTAGAAAACTAAGGCCCAGAAAGGTAAGTTGATTTGCCCCAAATCTCACCAGTAGCAGATGTGGGATCATAAGTTTGGGTCCCAATTCTACCACTACTCATGTGACATTAGGCAGGTCTTTAAGGAGACTTACTATATCATATACTGACTTTTCTTTTTTTGCAACATGAGGAAGACACAGTTCTTGACAAAAAACACTTTGTAACTTTAAAAGTGCAATGCCAGTGTGTGCTATTTTCTTTGGGCTAGGGATCATGAGTAAATTCAGTTTTAGAAATTTGATAATTTAAAAATGGCAGTTTTTCAAGTTCAGTTTTACTTTTCATTTTTATTTTTAAGTAAGATATAAACTTAAGTTCTTCCTGCTATCATTTGGACATTTCTTAGTTATTTTGCTCCTGTTTGAGAACATAAGTCAAGTCCTGATGTGAACTTATAAATTATACATCCTTTTTATTCTTTTCACCTTCACATCAGAAACTCATATCTACTTGTGATACCCTACCTGTTGAAGGCTTCACTTTTATTCTTTTTGTATTCTGTTTTTGAAGTATAAGTCAGATTATGGTAATTGATTTTTTTCTGCTTTAATGTCCTTGCTATATTTCTTGGTCCTGTCTCTGATGAAAAATGCTAGGTTGACATAGGGTTATGTTGTAAATTACTCAAACTAGAAGAATGGAATGAGTAAATAACAAACAAAGCAAAATTAAATTCAGTAACTATTACTCACAAATTAAGTTAATATTAACTTAATGTCCACTAGAAAGAAAGGAAACATTTATGGGAATACAAAATCAATAGTCAACAAATAATTTATAAATATTAACTAAGAGCCAACTGTGTACAAAAACACAGTTGCTAAGGAGAATGCAAAGAATATAAAAATGAGATAATGCCCAACTTTCAAAAGATTTACAATTTAGTTGGGGAATATAAGACAAATAATAAATAAATATGAAATTAACAGAGGATGATAAAATGTCATGAGGAATATACATATTTTGTAGTTCAAAGGAGAGAATGAATACATTTTTCTTTTAGAAACCAGGGAAGACTTTGGGGGTAAGGTAATATTTGAACTTGCCCTGAAAGAATAAAGCAGGCTTTTAGCAGAGGAGAATGGTATAGATTCAGGGAATAGGTAGGTGGAAGAATATTGTTTATGCAAAAAATAATGATAGATAGATAGATACAAGCCGATTTTACAGACACCTGAAGTTAATAAACTGCTTGAATTTTGATTTCTATGTTTGACTTCCTGTGAAGACAATCCTATTTCTTGGCTTTTAGAATTCTTGGAATTTCGGTTTCTCAGACTTTTTAGTTTCAAGATCCCTTTCTCATACCCTCCAAAGATGTTTTTTATATGCAAGATATGTCTATCCATAAATTCCACCCAGAAATTAAAATATGTCAATATTTATGAAAATTGTTTTGGTCCCTCCTTAACAATCTTTGTGACCCACAGAAATCCTAGGATCACAATTTAACAACCACTGTTCTAGAGAAACCCAAGTTGTGACTAGAATAGTGTCTTCTTCAAGATATTTTGGAAAGCAGCTCTGAGCAATTTGAGTTATTATTCCCAACTGCCTCCTGGGGAGTTTTGGCAGACTGAGAAAAAATTATACGTATTTTACAAAATCTTAGGACCCATCAATTTAGCATTGGTGGAGGGAGGGTAAGGTTCATTTCCTTGGTGATAGTAAGGAGAGGGCAATGCATTGTAATATCAACCTAAGTCAGCTGAGAGTTAGGAAAAGAGACTCACTTGTGAAAGGATATTAATTACTCCACATTAATAGTTCTCAAACTTTTTTATTTCAGGACCCCTTTACACACTAAAGAAAGATCCCCTGAAAAGCTTTTGTTTATGTGGGAAATATCTATGAATATTTACTATATTAGACAATTAAAATGTCAATATTATAATGAAAAAATGGCCTTCCTAAAAGCATGGGACTCTCAGGCAAAGATATATTACAGCCAGCTCATACTCACTTTCCAAGAGTTAATTGTAAAATTTTCAGTGGAACATTCCTACCTCAGAAATCAGCAAATGCTACAAATTAGGCTAGATTTATTAGTTTGTTGAATATGTAGACTTTAACAAATGATGGAAAAGATGTTAATAATATGGATTGAACTAAAAAGTCTCTTTTACATTTTCGGAAATACAATTGTTTAACATTTACTAGCACACAACTGACCCTTGGAGTCCTAAACCATACTTTGAGAATTGCTGCTCTAAGATCACTAAGATTCTTCCTGTACATATGGCCAAGATCTGGTTGTGTATAAGAACAGAATTTAGAAATACAATTTTAACTTTGACCAACCATTTGTGCTATGATAAACTTCAGAGGAAAGTTGGTCTCCTTGGAAAAAGAATGACTGACAGCTGCTGGAAAATAAGGAGAATGGTAAAAGGTATGAAATGAAGGGAGAAAAAAGAACATGACAGTAAACAAAGACAGGTGGCATCTGTTAAGAACTTCTGGAGGCATAGGTTTCTAGAAAAATAATACCATGAATGCAGTCAGAGGAGTCACGAGAGACAGGAGCCATGTGGAAGACCATATCCTAGGTGACATCTGTTAAAGTCCTATCTATACCAGTACTATCAGGAATTCATTATATCTAGCCTTATATAATTATTAGCTGTTGGATTCTGGACTTAATTGCTGTCTGTCTCAATTTATTCATCTGTAAAATTGGGATAATAATAGCATCTATCTCCCAGAGTTCTTCTGAGAATCAAATGATATAAAAATTGTAAAGTACTTCTTGCAGTTCCTGTCACATAGTTAAAAATATATGTGTGTGTATATAATATTAGATATTACTGTAAGAGTGACTAAGGGGAGAGATACTCACTGGTGAGTATTTTTATTTTCAGTAATAATCTTATTTGTTTCTCTAAAATTATAAATAAACTTAATGATTCTTTGAGCTTTGTGAACCTATATGCATGTAAGAGGAGCTGTTGACTAAACCCCAGGGCAGGTGTTTGTTAAACACTAAAGCTCTCTGATAAGTGGAGTAATGGCAATGAAACCCCGAGTAGAGAAAATGGAAAATATGAGTCAGGAGAGAGGAGAAATAATTCATAGTGCATCCAAGATCTTTATTTCAGATGAGAGTCTCTACCACAAATGTTATCCTAGAAATGTTATCACCTATTCATTTTCACCTTTAAGAATTTTTTTCCTTTAAGGTTCAATTAAGATGTCTCCTCAGATCTTCCCAATTATTAGTGCTCTTGTTCTCCTCCCATTTTTAGGTCACTTTATCTCCTCCCTTTTGATGTCCTCCCTTAGCATAATGCCTATCTGAATAAAATTTATGCCCGATGGAATATAAACACCTTGAAGGAAGGGAGGAAAAAGGTTCATTTTTATCTTTGAATTCCCAGTCAAGCACAGTGCCTGGAACAAAATAGGTGCTTAAAATTGCTTTTTGGGTCATTGTTTGTGTTCATTCAGATTCACTTTCATATCCTAATTCTCTTTTTGCAGCAATACATTGCTGCCTCACTCTTTCTCTAGACTAATGACTAGCCCATTATTATCCCCTTTCTTATGGAAGATACATTCTGAATTAGATGACAGATTTTTCTGAGGAGGTTAGCTTTTTTTCTGTAGACTATAAGAAACCATTAAAAAAAATTTGAGGGAACAAAATAATATAAGCTATACATAAGGATAACTGCTAATTAAAACATTTCATAGAGAAATCATTAGGATTTTTAGATTTAAAGCTGAAAGGAACATGTGAAATTATCTAGTCTAAACTCTCTTTTTTAATAGATGAAGTATAAATTTGTTTGAAATTTAAAAATTTTTGTACCCTAATCCTGCCTAGATTTCTAAGTTTTGCTATAATTTTCTATCTTTTACACACATTACAACAAATAATTTATAAATATTAACTAAAAGCCAACTGTGTACAAAAACACAGTTGCTAAGGAGAATGCAAAGAATATAAAAATGCAATCTAACTGTACTAGTCTGCATGATGTTTCTTGATTGAATCACTCCTTTCCCTTGCTTCATGCTTTTGCCCTCCCCATCCCCTCATTCTTGGCCTGCTCATCCTAACTTTCTCATGTTGGTTTCCCTAGTTTCTTTCAAAAATTTATCTTTCATATTCTTTCAAAATTTAGCTAAAGTGGGGGGTGCCAAGATGGTAAAATACAATCCAGGACCCAGAAGTATAATGCTAGAGAAACTGAGGCAAGACAGAGATTGGTTTTTAATATTTTAATAGTGGAGAACTTGGGCTAGCCAGTTGAACAGGACTCATGTTCAAAAGATGTTTGACTCCCCCCCCCCCCAGCAATTAAGGCACAGACCTTTTATATGTTCTTTTAGCTACACAGGATATATGGCCTAAGTAAGGCAGATAAGGAGTGGGCAAGGATACTGGATTGGGGACAAGCCATAATTTCAGGGAAGGATCATAATTTAGTCCTGACAGGATGGGGGTCAAGATAAGAAAGTTGAGGACAGGACACAGTGAGGCAAGGGGCAATACCCAAAAGGAGGGGGAATCAGCCCAGCAGGCATTTGAGATAAGCCACCTGGAGTTTTATTACTCTATAGTATTTCAGGGCCTCCAGTCTTAATGGCAAGGAACAAAGGAGTGGGGCTATAATAATTTTACTCAGGGCATAATAATTCAGGGAAACTGAGGCATTATAGTAGAAATCTCTCAACATGTGCCTCAAATCAAAAAATAGTTTTTTGGGGGGATAGAGCCAACAAAAGGCCAACCAGAGACATTTTTACAATCTAAAACAACTTAAAAAGTCTGTAAGAGAGGTGCAGCTAGATAGCATAGTAGAGTACCAGCCTTGAAAAAAGAAGGACCTGAGTTCAAATATGACTTCAAATACCTAATAAATCGTGAAAAGAAATGAGAGGCGTGAAAATTCTGAAAAGAGAATTAATAGCCTGGTGTAAGAGGCACAAAAAAATTGAAGAAAAAAATATCTTTAAAGAACAGAATTGACCAAATGAAAAAAGAGGTACAAAAGTTCACTGTAGAAAGTAATTCCTTAAAGATTATAATTGGACAATTGAAAGCTAATGATTTCATGAGCCATTAAGAAACAATAAAACAAAGGCAAAAGAATAAAAAAAAAATTGGAGTAAATGCGAAATTTTCATTGGGGGAAAAATCTGTCTAGAAAAAAGATCAAGAGACAATTTAAGAATTAAATTTAAAATTAATTTTAAAATTATAAAATTAATATAATGTAATAATACAATATAATATTTCTATATAATTTAAATTAATAATTAATTTAGATTTAAAAATTTTAAAAATAATTAAGAATTTCTAATCATATGAAAAAGGCTCTAAATTACTATTGATTTGATAAATGTAAATTAATACAACTCTGAGGTACTACTCACACCTTTCAGATTGGAAAAAGATAATGATAAATGTTGGAGGGAATGTGGGAAAACTAGGACCCTAATACATTATTGGAGGAGTTGTGAACAGATCCAACCATTTTAGAGAGCAATTTGGAACTGTGTCCAAAGGGCTATAAAACTGTGCATATCCTTTGTCTCAGTAGTGTCTCTAAAGTTCTGTAACCTAAAGAGATCATAAAAAAGGAAAGAGAACCCACCTATGCAAAAATGTTTATAGCAGATCTTTTTGTAGTGGCAAAAAACTGGAAATTGGATGGATGCCCATCAGTTGAGGAATGGCTAAATAAGTTATAATATTTGAATGTAATGGAATATTTTTGTTCTATAAGAAATGATCAGCAGGATGATTTCAGAAAGGCCTGGATAGACTTACATGAACTGGGATACTAAGTAAAGTGAACCAAGAGAACATTGTACACAGGAGAAACAAGATTATGTGATAGACTTGGTTGTTTTCAACAATGAAGTGATTCAGACCAATTCCAATGGCTTGTGATGAAGAAAGTCATCGGAATCCAGAGACAGGACTGTGGGAATAGAATATAGATCACAAGAGAGTATTTTCACCTTTTTTGTTGTTATTGTTTGCTGGCTTGTTTTTTCTTTCTCATTTTTTTCTTGTGTGTCATGATAAATGTAGAAAAAATGTAGAGAAAAAGTGGGACAGCAATGTCTTGCTGCAGAAAGAGAATTAGGATATGAAACTAAATCTCAATGAGTACAATGACCTAAGAAACAGTTTTAAGCACCTATTATGTGCCAGGCACTGTGCTTGACTCTGGGGATTCAAAAATAAAAATGAACCCTTTTCATCCCTTTTCATCCCTTCCCTTCAAGGTATTTATATTCCATTGGACATAAATTTTACTCAGATAATCATTATGCTAAGGGAGGACATCAAAAGGAAGGAGATAAAGTGACCTAAGAAAATGGGAGAGCAAGAGCACTAATAATTGGGAAGATCTGAGGAGACACCTTAATTGAACCTTAAAGGAAAAAAAAATTCTTAAAGGTGAAAATAAATAGGTGATGATATTTCTAGGGTAACATTTGTGGTAGAGACTCCCTCCTGAAATAAAGATCTTGGATACACTATGAATTATTTCTCCTCTCACCTGACATATTTTCCATTTTCTCTACTCGGGTTTCATTGCCATTACTCCATTTATCAGAGAGCTTTAGTGTTTAACAAACACCTGTGACCTGTCCAGCAGGTCATCAACGTGGGTCAGCGAGCAGGACATAAGCCGGGGGAGCAGAGCTCGTAAGGCCGAATGGCCTGGGGAGACACAGAGGTCTGGGGACAGGATCGCAGAGAGGAAGGAGACAACTCTAGGTTACGGTAGACTATGTCTCAAGTTTATTGAGTTTGCACAGAGTATATATAGGCAGATAACCACAATGCCACGTATGCAGTAACAGCACATTGAGCAAGAAGACAGATGGGGTGTGACACTTTGAAATGAGGGGTCGGGGTCAGGTGTCAAAGGTTAGGGGCCCCAAGGGTGGAGTAGAACAATGATATCTTGTAGTTTCCTGAGGCGTGTCGTTCTGCATGCCTATGCTGGAATATGCAGTGGTTATTCTTAGATATTCAGATATTTGTGTCAGGGTGGGGAGGGGGAAGGTGAAAAGGGTTATGGTGTTAAGGTTCAGTCTTTGGCAAGGGGGGAAGGGGGAAGGTTAGAAGGGTCATGGTTTTAAGGTTCAGTCTCTGGCATTTCCCCCGTTTTTCTTTAAAAAGGTATGGTGACAGGCCTGTCTTAGGCTACATGGCTTGTGTTTCCTGAACACGATGCCCTAAAAATTGGCACATGAGTTATGTTTCCTGAACATGGTGCCTTAAGAATTGGCAGGGCCCCTGTCTTAGGCTATGGGAGTTGCCTCCGAGAATCCTTTGGGAGTGGACCCACACTAATCCCGTCATTGGGTAACCAGGCAGCATGTGGCATGGCCCCTGTCTTAGGCTATGTGGGTTGCCTCCAAACCCTCCAGACCTCGGGCTCCCACTAATCCCGTCATTGGGTGATTCCTGCAGCCATTGGTATGATTATCCATGTCAGGGCCATGCTAATCCCGTCATTGGCTCAGCCACAGCATATGTGAGAGATGGGGTAAAGCATGTCTGAGATTCGACCCAAAGGCGCTAAAGAGAAGTGAGGGATAGGGAAAGGGAAGGGGGTAAAAGGAAAAATACAAATGGTTATAACAAGGTTAAATGCCGACAATTTTCACATATATCGTAACATCATAGAGGCAGCATAATATATTGGCGTGTGGATGAGTTTACAACATTGTCATCGTACATAAAGGATTAATACAATATGCCAATGCACAAGGAATGAAAGAAGTATAAGTTTTTTTTTTTTTTTTTTTTTTAAGGAAACAATTTCCCTGAGTAGCTGTTTTAAGGAAACAATTTCCCTGAGTGGCTGTACTAACATAGTAAATCTCCCAATCTTGCTGTATTAGTAAAACCACCTGAAGCATGGAATCAGGATTTCTTGAAACAGAGACGTAATCTGTCTCCCATCCGCCGATACCAGGATTTTTTCAATAGTTGTTCGGTAAAGCGTAGGGGTTCTCTTGTTTTGTCTTGTTCTACGGCATCTTGATCTTGCAGCTGATGATAGAAGATGTGGCTTTTCTTGGTGATGGCGGAATCTACTTGGGATTTTACAAAAGTTGTTAGTTTATTAAAGGCCCAAGGGCCAAAAGAGATTAATAGGAGAAGGCCTATGAGGGGTCCAAGAAGGCTAGGAAGGAGAGTAGAAAGCCAGGGAGAGGTAGAGAACCAATTTTGATACCAGGATTCCTTTTGCTCCCTTCAAAGTTGACAAAATGTAAAGCATAACTCATAATGCTTACCTAGCATGTTTCAGAAGGTAACAGAAATTATCAGGACTTTTCCCAATAAGTTATTATCAGTTTGAAATCAAATTAAATACAGCTTTTAAAAATTTTCTTACAGTATTGATGGTTCAATATTTAGACAAATTTCTAAGATCTTATACCCAAAATAACAATCTAGCATGCACAAAGCAGCAGTAATTATAAAAACCAATTACCCATAAATCCAAAAGGATATGGCTTTTTTTTTTCACTTAAAGAAATTTCCCAAATTCCAATTGAATGTTGCAAGCAAACCAATTTACCATTTAATTGTATGTATATATACACATACACACATACTTTTAAACTGCAGTTTTTCCAAAACTTTTTCTCCCAGGTTTTTTTTTTTTTTTTTTTTTTTTTTTTTTTTTTTTTTTTT
>JAJPUD010012673.1:1115-29541 GCA_023553655.1 Myrmecobius fasciatus | reverse complement strand
TTTTTTTTTTTTTTTTTTTTTTTTTTTTTTTTTTTTTTTTTCTCCAACACTAATTAGAATCCACTTTCTTTTCTAGCAGGCTTGGGGGAGGGGGGGAACTTTTCTGCTAGCATCTTAAAATGGCCAAACTTTTTCTGTCCCTGCTAGTTTCAAGTTAATGCAAACACTAATGCAAACTCCAATAAGAAATTTTAAAACCCAAGCATTTTAACACTGAAATGACCAATTGCCAAATTTTCCCAATCCCTGTTAAAATTTATTGGAGTTTCACCTAATACACACACACACCAATCATAAGAGCTCTTTAATCACACACACACACACAGAGAGATCTCTCAAACACTAATTACACAGACATTTTATGAGACGCTCCTCTCAGGAAAACCGGGAGAGGAGAGGGGATTTTACAAGACAGACAGATATATCAGACAGACATAAAGCAAGTCAGACCGTCACAGCCATGTTAGCCTTTAAAATACCCAATACATAAAAATTCCATATTGCATATTGTCCAGAACAGAAACAGTCAGAGACACAAAAGGCAAAAACTAATTTCCTCAAAATCCCTTCAGTGAATACAATTTTAAGATGATGCACTACTATCAATTAAAACTCATACAGAATATCACATTTGCACATAAAAGAATCAATTACAAATATCAGTTAAACTTTTGCAAGTAACCTTACCAAATTACAGATCACATTTATTATCATATTCCTTAAACCTGAAGCAAACAAATTGCCAAGTTTATTTCCATTTCTAAAGAAGCAGCTGAAAGTGTGGGGGGGAGTTTAATTTCACTCTTTGAGAAAGAATCTTCCTGTTTCTCCCTCCCCCATTCAGTTTTTACTTTCTTTAATTAACTTTTAGAATGCCAAATCCTTCTGTCTTTTCATACCCAAATACCTTTCTAACCTTTTTTTTTTAATCCTACTTCCTCTTCACTTTCTTCTACATTCTTTTTCCCTCTTGCCAATCTGCCCAAATACACACAAAATACTCTCCATTCTTTAATCCCTCAATTCCATAACCCATTCACAAAGCCATCTCTTATCTCCTGTCTTTTCCCTTTTTCTTTTTTCTAGGCTGTCTTTTACCTTTCTCAAACTGTCTTCTACAAGGCCGAGTTTGTTAGTATAAAAACAACATTCCTCAGCATACTTCTCCGGCTGTCTGCACCACAGCCTCCCTACGGGTCAAGGCCCCACCTCCCAGGAGGGGATGGTGACGAGGGGGCTTTCATCTCTGGGTCTCGGTATTCTTCCAAGTCCCAATTGGCTGGGGCTCCCACAGCTAGTTTACAAAGGTCTGGAAAGAGTGTGGGCCACCAGGCCGTAGCTGTAGTTTTAGATGTGCTATATATAGTATCTCCCCAACCATTCATTACCATCCAGGTGTAATTGAGGAGCTGATATGGAGAGTGGCCAGAGGTTGGACAGTAAACAGAGGTCAGGCCGAGGAGGATGCCAATGGTTGATGGCCTCATGTCGTTTTCTGCAATAAAGCACAAATAGAAAGCTTCTCAGGGGGATCCCCTGGGTGGATTATGAAGTTTTATCAGGCGCTCTGGGAGCCGTCTGGTGTTTTGGGCTTGTGTATCATAAATACAGGCGTGTCCTTTACCCCGGATGAGGACAGGGTCAGGACCCAGCCATCTATTGGACATTGGGTCCTTCCACATAGCCTGAGCATAGGTGTTGGCTGTGGATGAATGCCAGAAGCGGTCAGCAGCAGATTTGCCATTAATATCATAGGAAAGGAAATTTAAAACAAACAATGCATGGTTCAGAAGGGTCTTAAAATGCCCTGCTCTGGGGTACAATATTTCTCCTCCTGACTGTAACTTGAAAATCATGTTTTTTAGCTTTTGGTGGGCCCTTTCGACAATACCTTGCCCTTGGGGGTTGTATGGAATGCCAGTAATATGTTGATTTCCATTTGGGCACAAAATTGCCTAAAGGCAGGACTGGTATAGCCAGAGTGAGGGAGCAGAGAGAGGATGGGTCAGAATCTCCCTTTAGAATGTCAAACAAGGGCTTTAATTCTCCAGTAGTGAGTTTTAAGTAAGGTCTTAACCAGTTGATGTCTCCAAGGAGTTTTTGAAAGTCATTGAGAGTGTGGAGACAGTCAACTCCTAACTGGAGTTTTTGTGAAAGAACATTATTGGTAAGTAGCTCAAAGCCCAAAAAGAGTTGGGGGGGGGGCTGGGTCTGGACCTTTTCAGGGGAGAGGGAGAGGCTGCGAGATTGTAACAAGCGCCTGGCAGATCCGAGAAAGCTGTTGTTCATCTGACCCAGCCAAAAGGATATCATCCATGTAATGGATAATATAGACCTCTGGGTGACTTAGCCTAAAGGGGTCGATAGTTTGAGCAACGAATTTCTGGCAAAGGGTGGGGCTGTTGGCCATGCCTTGGGGGAGGACCCTCGCAATTAACAACGGGGAGACTAAAGGCAAAACGCTTACAATCATCTGGGTGGAGGGGGATGGAAAAGAAACAATCCTTCAAATCAATAATAACTTTAGAAAACCCTCTGGGGATAGCTATGGGTGAGGGGAGTCCGGGTTGAAGTGCTCCCATAGGGACCATGGTCTTGTTCACAGCCCTGAGATCATGTAATAGGTTCCATTTCCCCGAACATATTTGTATGACAAAGATGGGGGTATTTCAAGGGGATGTAGAGGGCTCAATATGACCGGCAGCCAGCTGTTCCTGCACTAATTTTATGGCTGCGGATAGCTTGGTTGTAGGTAAGGGCGCAGGTCTGCACTGCATAAGGAGGAAGAATGTGAAGAGGGCTTGAGGGCTGGGCAGGATCATTGTAATGGGCCGCCTCTTCCCCTAATTGTGCCGTGCCCCCAGGATCAAAAGCATCATTATCGGGCTTTCTAGTAAACATTGGGAAGGCGAGGGAGTTAGAAGTAGGGAGCTCCTCCTTGGGAAGAGAGGGGTAGAGGGATTCCTTGGGCGCAACGGGGCAAGTCAATGACCACCGAGGGGGGTCTGTACGAGGCTTCTGGGCCACTGGTTTAAAAAGGACTGGGTAATTTTGGGAGTCTTCAGTAGGGGGGTGAAAATCAGGAAGCAGGGGGTATAGAGATGGAAAATGAGGGGTGCCGCTGTCAGAGGGCATTTGGATAACCACTGACGGTGGCTGGGGATAATGGGAAAGATAAATGTTCTGAGGATTATGGGCGGCGGCTTCTGTCTCTAATTCTGCCGCGTCTTCCTCGCTGAGAATGTTGGTTTCGTTTTCAGGTGGAGTCTTGTAATTATGGGGAAAGACGGGATAAGCGAGGGACTCATCCTGGGGAGGGGAGAAAGTAGTAGGGATTGGTGGGTATATTGGTTTGGGTTGAGGGGGCATCTCTATAATGACCGAAGGGGGTGATTTTTTCTCTTTTTTCTCCTTTTCAAGGGGAATTTCGGTCGGGATGGAACTAACTGATGCAGCGCGAGATAGCGGCGCTAAACAAGACTCAGCATTAATTAGTAATTGTCGAGTCTTGCCATCACCTGAGGCTTCCTCAACAACTTCATTAATTAGTGTCCGGAGGGAAAAGGCATTTGTGGGAACACCCTCAGGTCCTTCCTCTCTAAGGAGACTATTTAGATCACGGCCGACTTTCTGCCATTTTCCTGGGTGTATTTCTGGACCATTCACTATAAACCAGGGACAAACTTTATCTATGTAGATAAAAAATTTTAAAAGATCTTTTTTCTTAACTCTAATTCCTCTCTCTCTAAAACTTTGCTTAAGATCTTTGATGAATAACTGTTCTTTAGATAATTGCGATCCCATGATATCGACAGACGCGAACACTCACCTTATTCTCTCTGGGGCTCGGCGGAGACGACTATCCCTTCGCGGAGCGGGGTTCCTGGGGTCCGGACGACTTGGGGCGATCTGTCGGGCTACTGTCCACGTCTCGGGGGCCTCACGTTGGGCGCCAGTTGACCCGTCCAGCAGGTCATCAAACGTGGGTCAGCGAGCAGGACATAAGCCGGGGGAGCAGAGCTCCTAAGGCCGAATGGCCTGGGGAGACACAGAGGTCTGGGGACAGGATCGCAGAGAGGAAGGAGACAACTCTAGATTATGTCTCAAGTTTATTGAGCTTGCACAGAGTATATATAGGCAGATAACCACAATGCAGTAACAGCACATTGAGCAAGAAGACAGATGGGGTGTGACACTTTGAAATGAGGGGTCGGGGTCAGGTGTCAAAGGTTAGGGGCCCCAAGGGTGGAGTAGAACAATGATATCTTGTGGTTTCCTGAGGCGTGTCGTTCTGCAAGCCTGTGCTGGAATATGCAGTGGTTATTCTCAGATATTCAGATATTTGTGTCAGGGTGGGGAGGGGGAAGGTGAAAAGGGTCATGGTGTTAAGGTTCAGTCTTTGGAAAGGGGGGAAGGGGAAAGGTTAGAAGGGTCATGGTTTTAAGGTTCAGTCTCTGGCACACCTGCCCTGGGGTTTAGTCAACAGCTCCTCTTACAAGCATATACAGGTCCACAAAGGTCAAAGAATCATCAAGTTTATTTATAATTTAAGAGAAACAAATAAAATAATTACTGAAAATAATACCCACCAATGAGTATCTCTCCCCTAGGTCACTCTTACAGTAATATCTAACACTATGTGTGTGTGTATATGTATATACGTATACATATACATATATGTATGAGATATCCACAGTGAAAAATCACTGGACAGTCACGAGTAATTGAAATTTTAGAGAGCGTTTATTTGCCGGGCCCGGCGACTGAACCCCCAGATGAGCTAGAAGGATTCAGCCCCAAGCCTGGTAGGCCACAAGTTTTTTGTTTTTTGTTTTTTTTTTTTTTGCTTTTTGCTGAGGCAATTGAGGTTAAATGACTTGCCCAGGGTCACACAGCTAGGGAATGTTAAGTGAAACCAGATTTGAACTCAGGTCTTCCTGACTTCAGGGCTGGTGCTCTTTCCACTGCACCACCTACCTGCCCCGGGCCACAAGTTTTTTAAGAGCACTGACCACTTCCTCCCCCCCCCATAATTTTGCAGTTAAACATTGATTTCTTACTAATATAATGAAGAAGTAACAGGATTTTAGGCATACATTGTAAAATACTGATACATCATCTGGGTCAATATACCTGGATCAAAGCAAACTATCTTTGTGGAATAGAATACTTCTCTTATTAAGTTTGGGCAAACATACTGTGGATTAAACCCATTTCCCTCATTGTGTGAGGTAAACAATCCTTGGACCCTGATTGAGTAAATACTATCAGGAAATTCCTAGGCTCCTTGTGAGGTAAACATTCCTGGGACCCTTACTGAGCAAATACCATTAAGGAATTCCTAGGCTCCTTGACCTAAAGAGGGGAAGGGTTGGATCTGTCCATTTCAATATACATATACACACATAATATTAGATATCTATCTATCTATCTATCTATCTATCTATCTATCTATCTATCTATCTATCTATCTACATATATATACATACATACACACATACACACACACACACACACACACACACATATATATTTATATACCAGTCACTGTTCTGAGTCTGAGAAGACTGAGGGAACCTTAGCTGATTAAAAATACCAGGCTCAGGTGTATTGCAGAGAGGCAGCCCTGAGCAAGAGCGAACCAGCACACCTGATGAGGGCAGCAGCAATATAGCAGAGATGCTGTTAGCTATGGGCACTTGCAAGAGGGTGAAGCTTTTGGCTTGGAGTTCCAGGTCAGAAAGGAGAACTGAAGTGGAGTCAGGGGTACCATCCCCCCTTCCCTTGATTAGAAAAAAAATGAACCTGCAAAAGAAGAAAGAATCCAACCATAGAAACTTACAATAAGAAGAGGGAAGACCAGGTTTCATCTTTAGAGGAGAACACTGGAATAAAAAAAGCTTCTTCTACACCAAAGAATAAAGTTAAATGACACCCTGCTCAGAGAGAATTTATAAAATTCAAAAGAGACTTTAAAAATCAAATGTTAGAGATTGAGGAAGAATGAATTAATCAATCAATTAGAACCATTCAAGAAAAAGATTATGAAAAAAATTTAACCAACTAAAAAAGGAGATAGAGACTCTTAAAGACAAAAATAAAGATTAGAATTGGGTAAGGGGGTGCCAGTAAAGTTTTAAGAGACCAAGAAATAACAAAACAGAGTATATAGAATAAAAAAATAGAACAGAATGTGAAACATAGGAAAAACAACAGATCTGGAGAAAAAATCAAGAAGAGAAAATATAAGAATAATTGGACTGAAAGCTGTGACCAAAAAAAGAACCTTAACACAATAATGCAAAAAAAAAAAAAAAATCTAAGAAAATTCGATCCTTTTAAAAAACACAAAGGAATTTTATTACAAAATTTCAAAACCCCCAAATCAAAGAGAAAATTTTGCAAGAAACAACAACAAGAACACTTTAAATATGTTGTGTAGGACTTATTAGAAACCACAATAAAAGACAACAGGTCCTGGAATCAATCTAATGGCAATCAAAGAACCAGGCCATAAATATCATAACCAGCAAAATTATCCATAACGTTGAATGAAAAAAATGAACATTCAATAAACTTTCAGATTTTCAGAATTTTCAACCAAACCTGAACTTAATAGAAAATTTAATATATAAGATCCATTATCAAAGATTAATTTCAAGGACCTTAACATGGACAAATTATTTATGTTTTTCTCATGGAAATGCATATCATATATTTAAGATTGACATCAGTAACTGGGTAGCACAAAAGAAAGATTGGGGCAGAGTTGAGTATGATCTGACTGGAAAAAAGCAAAACTGTCTAGGAAAAGGTAAAAATAGTAATCATCTTATAAAAAATGAGGTATAGAGGAAGAATAGACACAGTGACATTGGGGGCTGGGAGAGGGGAGGAAGGATGCATATTTTTGAAAACCTATTCACTTTAGGAATGGATTAAATAGGAAACATGACATATATACCAAAATTTATAGAGAAATAAGGGGGGGGATGGAGGAAGGAATAAGATAAGGTGAGATATAGAAGGATATATAGATTTATGGTAGTGGAACAAGATGTGTAGATTAATGGGCTAGAGATAAAGGATAAGGTGGGCTACAGAAAGTTGTTTAGTTTAATGGGAGTGGCACATAGTTTGTAGATTAATGGGAATAGGATGAAGAGGAAAGGAAAGGGTGGGGGGAGAAGAAAGGTATGGGGAGGTTAAGTAATAGCAAGGCAAGTTAAGAGTAGAATTAAAGTAGAAGATTTAGCAGGGATAGGAAATTATACACACTGAGAGAGAGTACTACAATAAGGATCAGGAGTAGAATTTATTTAAAATTAATTTATTAATTAATCATTGATCTTAGACAAAGTCATACTTAAAATTCAGTCAAGAGGGAGATCCACATTATATGTCAGCCATATTATTATTGTTTTAGATACATGTTTGCATATAAGTAAATGCATATGCAAATACATGTGCCTGAGTTATGTGTGATGCAGGTCTATGTAGGTGTGTATATAAATATATATATATATATGTGTGTGTGTAGCTATGTGTGGGTGTGATATGTATGTATGCATTTATATATGTATGCAAATGTTTCAATATATCTGTCCTTAACTGTAGCCTGCTGGGGTTAGAGTCAAAGGGGAAGAGATGAAGGGGGAAAAAAAAAAGTTCTCAGCAGAGAACAAAAGAATAACCTACAAGGAAGCAAAGAAAAGATGGACACTCATGATTGTAATTTCTTCTATTATTATATATGTTTTCTTGAAATGGAAATTTATTGTTATGTATTTCAAATCTTCCTCGCTGTTCTACTGGACATATGACAATGTTTTGTTTGTTTTTCTTTTCTATTGTTCTTTTTTTCTATTTTGTTTTTTTCTTATTTTTGTATTCACCTCAATAAATTAAAAAAAAAATTGGCCAAATGGAAAAGGAGATTAAAAAATACACAAGCATTGTGGATTGCTCAAAGAAAAGGCTGGAACCATTGCTAGGCAATTTATGGGGAAAGAGTTGGACTCAATAATCCTACAAGGTATTATCTTCAAATGCTGAGACATGAGACCCCCTCAAACATATCAACTTGTTCTCTACTGCTCTTTTTGGTTTGAGATGGAGTTCAAATTGACCTTAGCTGCTTTTTGTCCTTTAAAATAATTTTGTTGTTAAGAGTCTTAAAACTGATGAGACAATCCAGTATTCTATTGAGTGAAGAGCTTGCTGGACTTGCCTGCATTGTTCTGAGAGTAGAAATCAGAGACCTGAAGCCAATTGGAAAACATAGAATCTTATTGAGTGATGAGCCAAATGGTCTTTTCTGAATTGTCTTAGGAGTTAAACGAATAGTTTTACAATTCTTTGGTTTAAGAGAATTGTGGGTTCATTTAATAATGAAGCCCTAAGTGTTCTGTTAACATAATGATTTGAAAGATGCCATTATTTCATCAGCTTGAAAACAGACCAAATAGATTTGACCAGAAGGAGAGATGTGAAGACCAGAAGGGGAACAGTTAATAGATAGTAGCTTTGTGTACAACAGATTGTTCTTTCAAGAAATAAAGATGTGCAGTCCAGAGTTAAGTTGCCTGAACACATGGAGCTCCTTGTTTATGAGCCTCCCTGCTTAGTTTCTAATAGTAACTTCATATTCTCTTCCCATGAGCACTACAAATATTGGTGAGAGAATGTGACCCATATTTATAGGTAGATCATAATGTTTTGATTATTATAGAATTTGACCAATGTTATGTAACTATAATCTTATATTACTCTTGATTTTGCTTTATTAAGTATTTCATGTTTAAGAGCTAATATCATGGTGATTGATTTTGTGTATATTAGAATAACAATGGTAAAGGCTCATTAGCTATAGTGGCGAATAGCAGAAGCATATATGCATCTCCCTCAGACCTGCTGTTATGAAGAAAATTTAGAATGAGTGAGCTAGCACAAAAACAAGAGTGGGGATGACATCCTACTTGTGCTGTACTTGCAGGAATGAATTCCAAGTGATCAGAATTAAAATAATTTATGTAATATCTTCAGTATTACAAATACTCAAGAACTATGAGTAGGCTCAATTCCAGAAGACCCATGATGAAATGTTTCCTGATTCCTTATAGAGATATGATAGGTGCAGAATGAGATATGCATTATCAGATATAGCAAAGGTATGAATTTGCTTTGCTTGATTTTATATAAATACACACACACATATATATTTATGAAGGAGGCTATTTTTTTGCAGAGGGGGAGAATTTGATAGATGAATTCAAGAGAGTCAATGAAATGTTTTCAATTGAATAGAGAAAAAAATTAAGGAAGTTTAGAAGTGAGATAGACAAGCTAGACAGCCTTTTTAGAGATTGGTTTCATTTTCAATCCTCTTATTCCACATTTCTTTATGTATAGAATTTTTTTTTTTTTGGCTTTTTGCTGAGGCAATTGAGGTTAAGTGACTTGCCCAGGGTCTCACAGCTAGGGAATGTTAAGTGTCTGAGATCAAATTTGAACTCAGATCCTTCAGGACTGGTGTTCTATCCACTGAGACACCTAGCTGCCCCATGTATAGAATTTTCAATTGTGTTGATAATCTATCAAGTTCAGAATAACAAAAAATAAAATTAATATCTTAAGGGAAGAGATAAGGTAAAACATTTAATTCAGGAGACTTTCTTCAAGACCTCTTTCCTGAATTCCTGTTTTAGTTTCCTAACCAATCATTATATACTTATTTTATATATAATTTGTATGTGATTGTGTTATGTCCCCACCCTCAGAAGATTGCAATCTCTGTGTCTAACTGGCTTTTATCGTTGTATCTCTTAGGCATAAGTCTGGGGTACATAGTAGGTACTTAATAAATTCTTGGTAATTCTTTTTTTTCTGTTTATTTGAACAAATATTACTTTATGAAACATGTTGAGAGAAAAAAAGCAGAGCAAAGGGGAAAATCATGGGAGAGATTAAAAAAAATTTTTTAAAAAGATTAAAAAAAACCCAGAATTGAACATAGTATGCATTGATTTACATTTAGTCTCCTTAGTTCTTTTTCTGGATGCAGATGGCATTTTCGGTCCCAAATCTATTGGGATTGCTTTGAATCACTGAACCATTGAGAAGAATCAATTCTTTCATAAATTTGGCAATTCATTAATTCTCTTATGATATCATAATAATTAACTGTTTATTTATTATATTTATCATGCATACTGATGTGATATTGATGTTTTGGTTTGGAATACATTTTTATTTACCTTTGACTAATTTATTCTTCTATTTGTGCTCATTTATGCTAATATTCAAATGCTTATATTCTTTGAGTCAAAAGAGTACTGCCTCTCTAATCTTGAGAATTGGAGTTCCAATTTCCCTCTATTACTTTCTAGTGTTATCATCTTGGGTCAATCATTTAACATTCATTGCCTCAGTTCCCTATTCTGCAAAATGAAGAGATTAGACAAAATGTCTTCAGTTGTAATGCCAGGGAAACTGAGACAAGATAGAGATTGGTTTTTAATCTTTTAATTGTGGAGTGTTTAGACTAGCTGCCTGAATTGAACTCATGTTCAAAAATCATTCCGTCCAGAGTGACTGGGGAACAGTATTTATATAAAAAAGCAAGCAGGTGATACAGAAGCAAAAAGAAAGCAGTTATATCATCAGGCAGGTGTTATACAAAAAAATTTATATTTCTTACAGTCTAAAGTAATAACAAGATGCACACAATGATGGGAATGGGTTTGGGATGTATACAATAGTGGGAGTAACAGGATGTATACAATGATAGGAATGAGCTTAAGGGGGCCTTTCAGGGTCAGTATTTTTGGAGAACAATAACTGACCTTATCTGTAGAAGTGCCTCACAGGTGTGATGCCCAAGGAAGTAGAAGAACAGAAATGGGCAAGATCACTCTATGGTCATGCTTGTCACTTTGATCTAGTGTGTGAGACTAAATTCAGATTCTCATGAGAAATTTACAGGGTCCTTTTTGGTTCAGCAATCCCTACTTCTTTTTGGGAAAGATTCAAATCCTAGAATCTTCTTCTACATAAGTTAAAGGTTGCCTAACCATTATTTCGATTGACTAGGTCTGATGCTTAATACATGTAATAAGGTTGGAAAGTATACAAGGATCAATTGTTACTATTATAATAAAAAAGCAGGAGTGGACCCAACAAGGACCCAAGTTCTTGTGGCCTGGAACCAGACTCTCCTTGATTATCCCAGAATTGTTAACAAAAACAATAGGCCTCTTCTCAGAGTAGTACAGAGGCCACCCTATTTAAGGAATTGTAGGTTCAGGCCTTAGGGAGTTTGACCTGGCTTTCAAACTTCAGGAAATAGTGTGTTCTAGACAGCCTAGGCCAAGATCCACCAGTGCACTTAGCTCCAGATAACTCATTTCATCGTGGATGAGGGCCATAGTGCAAATGGCAGCAGAGCACAGAAGGCCCAACCCTACCAAGATGGGGATGAGAGCTAGAGCAGCGCTTCTTGAGCTGTTGAGCCAGTGGTCTTGTATGGGAGAAGGGTTCCCACCCTTCTTTTCCAGGAAGTGGTGAGACTTTTAAGAAAGACAGAGACTAAAATGCACAGAGGGTCTTAGTGTAACAGAGAGGCCTGAGCCTATACAACCATAGTGAGGCCATCGAGGCAGGCTGACCAAGTTCCCAGCCAAGGGGCAAGGAAGTGCAGGACCCAGATGAAGGGATAGCCATAGTCCTCACAGGGCTGCAGACTGAGGCATAGGGAGAGGAGCCAGGTAAAGGGGATGACACTAGGCAGGTACCAGAGACCTGGATATTCCCCAAGGTCAAACTGAACTGATCCCAGGGATAAGATTCAGGAGTCGAAGAGCTGGGGACCTCTTTGGGGAGGGCTATTCTTAAAGAGGGGACTGAGCATCCATGCAAAGCCAACAGTCAGGCCCAAAGTCTGACCTGGAAGTATTTATGGCTACGCAAACAGCTGAGAGCAAGCTAAGGACAGGTGTGATTGGAGGGAAAGAGGGTGGTAAAGGTTTGGGGGTCCTGGACAAATGAGTGGGAATAGAGACTGAGGGAGGCTGGACAGGAGCAGAGAGTACTAAGTCCATCTTCTACCTTTCCACTGCTGCTGTCCCTTCAATCTAATCCTTAGGTGAGTTGTTTAGTGAAGGTGTTTTGCCTACTCCTTCAAGTACTTCTTGGATGAGGATCCTCGTGTCCAGAAAAAAACCCCACCAGCTTTCTTGGTCCTTTATCTCCCCTTTTGTTGTTGCCCAAGGAATCATCTGAAGGCAAGTGGACAGGACTCCAAGGGTGGAGTAGCCATTTCACATATAAATCCTGAAAGTGAAGCAAAGTTCCTATATATAACAGACCAGTATAGTAAGGACTTTGTGCCTTGGTACTTATCTAAAGATATAGATACATTCTGAATTGTCAGAGGGACATCCTCTTTCAGAAACATTTACTCAAATTTTTCATCATAAGTTCTAAATGCATTGTAACAGAGAACCCACTCAGAACTTGGTGTCCATTTATCAACCAGGTCCAGCTCCTCCCAAATCAATGAGGCCCAATGTCCATTAGGGATAGGAGCAATAGTCTCATCTTCTGAAACGGCTTCCTGCTGAGAATGGGCACAGAGTTGAATCCTATCCCACAGGATCCCATTTTAGGGGGTGTGCTGAAACTAATGGAAGCATCCAATGGGTAGATTCAGGTCCCTGAAGTTGGTCAATTCAGCTATAGCTTGACCAAAATCTAGAATAAAAACAGACCTAACAAACAGAAGTTACAACAGTCTGAGATAGAAAGACCAGTACACAAGGACTGCTACAAGATGAAGAGAGGACAATATAAAATGTTTCCTGTAAGGAAACATATTTGTGTCACAGAGCAGACAAATGTTAAAAATGTGTCAGCTGCAGTCCCAATAAGTAATAAAATAGCAATGGCATATTCCTTTCAGATGGTGGATCACTGCCTGGATATAAAGAGTGTATTATAAATAAATTAGAGGAACATAGTATAGTTTACCTCTCAGACCTGTGGAGATGGAATAAATTTAAGTCCAAAGAAGAACTGGAACTCTTAATTGAACACCAGATAGATAATTTTTGAATATATTAAGTTGAAAAGTTTTTGTACAAACAAAACCAATGCGGTCAAGATTAGGAGGGAAGCAATAAATTGGGAAATCATCTTTACATTTAAGGATTCTGATAAAGGTCTCATCTCTAAAATATATAGAGAATTGTCTCATATTTATAAGAATTCAAGCCATTCTTCAATTGATAAATGGTCAAAGGATATGAACACACAATTTTCAGATGATGAAATTACAACTATTTCTAGTCATATGGTGCTCCAAATCACTATTGATCAGAGAAATGCAAATCAAGACAACTCTGAGATACCACTTCACACCTGTCAGATTGGCTAAAATGACAGGAAAAGATAACGATGAATGTCGGAGGGGATGTGGGAAAGCTGGGACACTAATGCATTGTTGGTGGAACTGTGAACAGATCCAGCCATTCTGGAGAGCAATTTGGAACTATGCTCAAAAAGTTATCAAACTGTGCATACCCTCTGACCCAGTGGTGTTTCTATTGGGCTTATATCCCAAAGAAATCATAAAGGAAGGAAAGGGCCCCACATGTGCAAGAATGTTTGTGGCAGCCCTTTTTGTAGTGGCTAGAAACTGGAAAATGAAGGGATGCCCATCAATTGGAGAGTGGCTGAACGAATTATGGTATATGAATATTATGGAATATTATTGTTCTGTAAGAAACAACCAGCAGGATGATTTCAGAGAGGCCTGGAGAGACTTGCATGAACTGATGCTGAGTGAAATGAGCAGAACCAGGAGATCATTATACACGGCAACAACAAGACTATATGATGATCATTTCTGATGGACATGGCTCTCTTCAACAATGAAATGTTTCAAACCAGTTCCAATTGTTCAGTGAAGAAAGCCATATATACCCAGAAAGAGGGATGTGAAATGTGGACCACAACATAACATTTTCATGCTCTCTATTGATGTTTGCATGCATTGTGTTTCCTCTCTGATTTTTTTTTCTTATAGATACGATTTTTCTTGCATAAAAATTATGTGTGGAAATATGTATACATATATTCGATTTGGCAAGTATTTTAACATAATTAACATGTAGTGGACTTCCTGCCATCTAGGGAAGGGGTGGGGAGTAGGGTGGAAAAATTTGTAACAGAAAGCTTTGTAAGGGTTAATGTTGAAGAATTACCCATACATATGTTTTGTTAACAAAAAGTTAAAAAAAAAAAAAGATGGGGGATCACTGGCTTGATGATATATCAGACAATCATACCTGAATTTAAAATTCCAAATAATATCAGCTACAGTCACAAGACGTTTTTTCCTCCAATAGAAAATTTCAGTAATCAAAGCTTCAGATGAATTTAGCTCTCAAGGATCACATATCCTAAATAGGTAACAGTAAGAGCTTTGTCCTAGAAAGTTCATATCTTATCTTATATATCTAAGTAGACGGTTTGGAATCTCAAGCAATTTACAGTAATTTCAAATTTTAACATACACATCAATTAAAATTATTTAAACACAATCAATACTTCTCCATGTGATGTTCTAGCTAGATATTTCATTCAAACTGTTAATTGTTTCTACAAATCAACCTTCTTGTCCCATGCATGTAAAATCACCTCTTTTCTCCTTCTGTTTTCTTTTTCTTCAAAACTTTTAAAAATTCACAATATAGTTAACAATTAAATTTTAACTTCACAAAGTTTATACACATGTCCAGCACAGTTGACAAAATTTTAAAGCACAACTTATAATGTTTACAAATTACCCCATGTATATTTTAGAAGGTAAACACACACTTCATTTAATTAGGGGATAACTTCAGGTAAGTTATCAGGACTTTGTTTTAACAACCTATTTTTAAACCAAATCAAATCAAATACTGCTGTAAATTTCCAGTAGCAATGTTTCAATATTCAAATTCCTAAGATCTTATACCCAGAATAAACATATTTAGAATGTGCCAGGCAATAGTAATCATCTCCCACAATTTCAGAATCACAATTACAATTTAAACATACACAACCCCCAAAATTCATGCTCTTTTCCTTACTTAAATAAGTTTCCCTAAATCCTAATTAAATGTTGCAGACCAATTAAATTACCATTTGATTACAAAACTGGCCCTCAGAAGTCTGTCTAGATGACTGGAAAGCAGACTATATTTTTTCTTAAGCAATTGGCATCAACTTCCTTTGCTCTCACTCCTACCTCCCCCCATTCAGAACTGTAACCTGATCCACATAAGGTTCCCCCACCACCAAGACTGCTTTTCTGTTTTCTGCCAGATTTTAAAAGCAGCCAAGCTTTCTTCATTTCCCCTAAATTAATGCAAACAGGTTATAATTAAGTCAGAAGTTAATATTCATAAAACATTTGTTTTATGCTAAGCATCTTTGCAGTCTTGAAATGACCAATTGCTAAATTCCTCAATCATTGTTCTTAAAATGTAACAGAGCTCCTTAAATCAACACAACAAACAGACAAGCCACAAACACCGACTGAACAAACACAACAATTAAAAATCACCCAGCTTTGTGCTGGAAGGCACTCAGACCAAGTTGTGCTTAAAAGAAGCACCCAGATTTGTGCCAGAAGGCATCCAGAGCAAATAGTACCCATTGGCACTTCCCAGAACTGTATGGCTATGCCCAGCCCAGCTTTTCCTGGAGACCCAGATTTTCTAGCAATCAGGCCAGACAGAAAACTTACCCTGAGGGGTTTCAAACTAGATTCTTTCCTTAGGCCAAATAAAGGTTTTTAAGAGGTGAGTCCTTACTGGGCTGGATCCGGTCCCCACCATGTGGCTCCCCTAAAAGAGTCCAGAACCATCAGGCTCAAAGCTCCTCGCTGAGGCTTTTCTGAGATCTCTAATCTTGCTCTCAGATCTCATATCTTACTGGGGCCTCCAAATTTAATGCTAGAGAAACTGAGGCAAGATAGAGATTGGTTTTTAATCTTTTAATTGTAGAGAGCTTAGGCTAGCTGACCAAATGGAATTTATGTTCAAAAATCATTCCATCCAGAGTGATTGGAAAACAGCATTTATGTAGAAAAGCAAGCAGGTAATGCAGAAGCAAAAAGGCAGTTGTCATCAGGTAGCTGTTATACTGAAAATTATATTTCTCACAGCCTAAAGTAATAACTGGATGCACATAATGATGGGAATAGGTTTGGGATGTATACAATAGTAGGAGTAACAGGATGTATACAGTGATGGAAATAGGCTTAAAGGGAACCTTCCAGAGTCAATATTTTTGGGGAACAATAACTGACTTCATCTGTAGAAGTGCCTTACAGGTGTGATGCCCAAGTAAGCAGAAGAACAGAAATGGGCAAGATCACTCTATGGTCATGCTTGTCATTTTGATCTAGTGTGTGAGGCTAAGTTCAGGTTCTCATGAGAAACTTACAGGGTCCTTTTTGGTTCAGCACTGAGATCCCTTCTAGCTCCAGCTATGATCATAGAGGAAGTGAGCTAGAAGTGAGCTGGATTCTAGAAATCAATAAGGAATTTGAACTTTTGCTATGGAGAACACTAAAAGCAGAAAATTCACAACAAAGAACTAAAAGATGATTGAATTTTGGCCCAGTTAATATTTACCAAGAAAGATATCAAAGACTTTTTGGAAGTAATTAAAAGACCTAAAATAAATGGAAAAAAAAAGAGAAAAAATATGACAGTAGAAAAAATGTATCTTTATTAAAATATAGTTAAGGTTATGACCAAAGTATTTTGGATCACCTTCTCCCTGCCTCTCTCTCTCTGTGTCCTTCCCCTCAGCTTTTGAAGCTAAAGTAATCACTTTTTAAATTAATTGATCTAACTTATTCATCCAATAATGTATTCATAGAACAACTGGCCTGTTTAAGATACATTTGCAAATGCTTTATGTAGCTTGAAGATATATATGGGATCATAGAGTTTTTGAATAAAGATGGTCTAGAAATAGAATGGAAGGAGACATCAAAATCTGTTTTTGCTGCTTGGTTGTTTTCAGTCATTTCTGATTCTTTGTAAACTTATTTGGATTTTCTTGGCAAAGATACCAGAATGGTTTGCCATTTTCTTATCCAGCTCATTTTACTGATGACAAAACTGAGACAAACAGGGTTACATAATTTTCTCTGGGTAATACAACTAGTAAGTTTCTAGTTTGGATTTGAACTCATTCTTCCTGACTCCAGACCTGGCATGGAACCCAATACACTAGCAGTCTTCACAATCCAAATTAGAACTTTCAGTTTAGTTTATAGCCTTAGAAAGGAGTGACAGAAGGACAGACAGAAATGGAGAGAGAACAAGAGAGAAGGGGAGACTGAGAGATGCTTGGCCCTATAGGCATTTCAGAGCAGAAAACGCAGGCTGATGCCACCAGCTCTATTCATTTCTGCAAAAACTAAGAAATTCTAAGAAAAGATCCAAGAAAATGGATCTGTAAGGGCTACATAAAATTAGGATTTTGCTTTTATTCTTTGTGCCTTTCATCCCATTGTTTGGTACCCTTTAAGATAGACTATCATTATGTATAGAAATTTCTAATATTTAAAGCACTTAAATAAGTGGTACTGAAGGTTGAGAATCCAGGATCAAAGGGGTAAGGAATGTTACATTAAAAATTAGCATTAGTGATTCCACTTCGCTTTTATCCACTACTTTGTGAAGTTAAATTTTAACTCTATTTCACCTAATTTAGGAGGTTCACAAGAGTACTCTTGCTACTATTATCTATTTTAAAGAATGTCACAAAAATGCCCCTCTCCCTCTTACTTCAGTGTTTCTTAATTTCTATCGATGAGAAACCAGATGTCTCAGTCACTATAATCTTGTTTACTGTTTTTTGTTGTCTCCAAATTGTATACTCAGAAACCAAGCTTTGAGGTACTTAGCTACCTAGAGAGACTCAGACCCAGTTTACTTTACAGCCAAATGGATTGCCAAATAAATTGTTGCCTGGATGTTTATTTCCTGACTATCCACAAACATTGCAATACATTCTGTGGTTCTCCTGAATTAAACTCATTGTATTAAATTCATGGTATTGCTGAAGGTGTCACCTTTGGTTCTTGAAAATAAGCATTGTCCACTTTCACAGAAAGGAGGAGTAAGTGGTTTTGGTTTAAGCACTGCTTCTAAGTCATCCCCAAAAGGTGTATTCTAAGCACCAGAGGTGAGGAGATCTCACTTCACAGTGAAATCTGGCATCATTCTAGTATATTACATAGATTCTATCCTCAAACTCCCTCAAAATACTGGGAACTTTGGAGGAGAGGTGATATGGAACACATATTGATTTTCTAACAGTAGAGATAAGAATAATGTTTGTTTCTATATTCCTATATTGATTTTTAAAAAGTCAAAGCCACCATAAGAGGGGGAATTCATTGATTATGATCACAGAGGAGTATTAAAAAAGGATTCCTTCTCATCTAAAATAATAATTCATTTGTGGACTCCTACAAAGAAAAAAATACTTTGAACTTTAATCTAGTGGAAAAAAAATAGCAAAAGAAAACTCTTCTGGGATGACTCCAAATCAAGAAAGAAAAAAAAAGATTATGCATTTTTTTTATTATACTTCTCAGTCTATTAAAAGAAGGAAAGATTGGGAAATGGAAACTCATTATAGTTCTGATCAAGGAATATTACAATATATTCTTGCTTCAAAATATTTATCTATAAAACCTCAAAAGAAAATATACCTTGAGCACAAATTCAGCTAGTTTTCCTAGAAGAACTTAATCAAGGGTTAAAGAAAAAAGTGTGTTAAAACATTTTTAAAAAATAAATGGAATGAGAATATTAAAGAAAAAATGAAAGAAAATGAAAGCTACAAATGAAGGAATTGACAAGAAAATTAATTAGTTGGCACAAGAGATACAAAACTTTGTCCAAGGAACAAATACTCTAAATATTAGAATAGGTTGAATAGATGACAAAAAATATTAAAAGAAAAAAACAGAAGAATGAAAAAAGGACATGTTTTTGTTACCATATAGCAAGAAACAATTGACTTGGAAAAGAGATAAATGAGTTGCTTTTGTTTTGCTGAGGCAAATGGGGTTAAGTGACTTGCCTAATATCATGCAGCTTGGAAGTGTTAAATATCTGAGGTCACATTTGAACTCAGGTCCTCCTGACTTCAGGGCTGATGCTCTATCCACTGCACTATCTAGCTGCCCCTAGTAGACAACTTTTAAGCTATAACACCAAAAAAATTGTTTAGCCATGATTGTTGAAAAAATCACCAAAATAAATTTGCCTGGATCTTTTAGAATGAGAGTGAGTTGGAAGTATAATCAATCCACATTTATCTTATAAAAAATTCTGGAATGTAATGTAATGACATTATTGATTTTAAATCTTTCCATAACTTTTCAGAAATCATATTTAAAATCAATATCTTGTGGCAGCCTACTGCAGAAATATTTCATTTTTATAAAGATGTTATTATTGTCTTAACATCAGAGACAGTTAGGTGGTACAGTACCTAGAGCCCTGGAAACCTGGAGTCCAGATTTTTTGAGTTCAAATACGGACATGTAAGAGCTGTGAGATTTTTGACAAATCACTTACTTTCTGTATGCCTTGATTTTCTCACTTTTGAGATGGGAATAATAATAACTGCCTCTCAGCACTATATCTATTATCCATTAAAAATGTTTCTGTGTATATATTTTATATTGCTATTATGTTACATTGTATATTATATGTAATATATAAATATATGAGATAATAAATGAGATAATATTTGTAAAATACTTTGAAAACCCAAAAGCAATATAGAAATGCAATTTTTATTATTAATATTATAGTTTTGGGTAAATTCTAAAAAAAATTACTTTTTTGCTAGATGATTAACCTTCCTATTAGTGAAAAATAATGCTGATCTTGATTTAAACCTGCATCAGTTTGAGAGTATTTCAGAATTATCAGCCAACCAATCAGCAAATAGTTATTAAATTTCTATTACATGCCAGTTACCTATGTCCTAGGTTCAAGGAAATAAAAGTAAATTTAAAAAGAAAATCGTGGTTTTATTAAAAACACTAGAGAACATAGGGATAAAGGGAGCTTTCCCTAAAATAATAGGCAATATGTATCTAAAACCAACAGCAAGCAATATTTGTAATGCAGAGAAGCTTGGCACATTCCCAATAATGTAAAGGGTGAAACAAGGATGTCCATTATCACCACTATTATTCAACACTGTAGTAGAAATATTGGCTTTAGCAATAAGAAAAAAAAAGAAACTAAAGGAATTAGAATAGGCAATAAAGAAATAAAACTATCACTCTCTGTATATGATATGATCATATACTTAGAGAATCCTAGAAAATAATTCAAAAACCTACTAGAAATAATTCACAGTTTTACCAAGTTGCAGGACATAAAATAAACCCACATAAATAATCAGCACTTTTTTATATTACTGACAAAGCCTATCAGCAAGAGCTAGAAAGAGAAATTCCATCTAAGATAACTGTAGACAAAACAAAATATTTGGGGGTCTACTTGTCAAGACAAACCCAAGAACTTTATGAACACAATTACAATCAGCCACATTCTGTTATGCAACAATTTTTTCCTTCTTTAGCCAAGGAGTTGTTCCGCTGTTGAGTTCTCTACCACATCTTCCCAGTCTGTCTCTCCTGGGACTTCACTCTTTAAGTATTTTGGCCTCCTATTCCTGTCCCCTTCTAATTCAAAGATTGCAATGATCCCATATCAATTCTATGGGCTGAGAGCAGAAAGTTTATCCCACTGAATTACATATCCCAAGGTACCAATCAGTTCTCAAACCCCAATTACACTATGATCCTATATGGTCAGACAGTTGATGCATTGTTCAATTGGGCTGCCTAGACTTTTTTCTGCCTTTTTTATTCTTTATTACAAAGGATGGATCACTGGGTAGGGAAAGGGAATCATATTTGGGAATAGAGGTAATGTAAAAACAAAAAAAAGCACTTCTCATGCAAATAAACTCAGATCTAAACAATTGAAAAAATAACAGTTGTTCATTGTTAAACTGAGTTAATATAATAAAAATGACAATTCTGTCTAACATGATCTACTTATTCAGTACCATACCAATCAAACTGCCAATATAATTATTTTATAGAACTAGAAAAAATAATAACAAAATTCATCTGGAAGAACAAAAGATCAAGAATATCAATGGTATTAATGAAAAAAAAATACAAAGGAAGTTGGCTTAGCAGTACCAAACCTAAAGCTATATTATAAAAACAGCAGTCATCAAAACCATTTGGTACTGGCTAAGAAACAGAGGGGGTGGATCAGTGAAATAGATGAGATGCGCACAACACAATAATCAAGACTTACAGTAAGCTAGTATTTGATAAAGCCCCAAACTCCAGCTTCTCACTCACTATTTGACAAAAAATTCTGGAAAAATTGGAAAATAATCTATCAGAAACTCGGCATAGACCTACCTCTCACACCCCATACCACAACAAGGTCAAAATGGATACAAAATTTGGGCATAAAGAACGATACCATAAAGATATTGGGAGAATAAGGGATATTTTACCTACCAGATCTTTGGAGTAGGGAGGAATTTATGACCAAAGAAGTAGAGTACATTATGAAAGGCAAAATGGACATCGCTGATTATATTAATTTAAAAAGGTTTTGCATAAACAAAATCAACAGGAACAAGATTAAAAGAGAAGTACAAATCTGGGAAAAAAATTTTACATCCAGTGTTTCTGATAAAGGTCTCATTTCTAAAATATGTAAAGAACTGTGTCAAATTTACAAGAATACAAGTAATTCCCCAATTGTTAAATAGTCAAAGGATATGAACAGACAATTTTCAGATGACAAAATTAAAGCCATCTCTAGTCATATGAAAAAATGCTCTAAATCACTATTGATTAGAGAAATGCAAATTAAAACAATTCTGAGGTAACACCTCATACCTCTCAAGTTGGCTAAGATGACAGGAAAAAATAATTACAAATGTTGGAGAGGATGTGGGAAAACTGAGACATTGTTGGTAGAATTGTGAAATGATCAAACCATCCTGGAGAGCAATCTGGAATTATAAAAAGATTATAAAACTGTGCATACTCTTTGACCCAGCAGTTTCATTACTATGCCTATATCCCAAGAAAATCATTAAAGAAGGAAAAGGAATCACATGTGCAAAAATGTTTGTAGCAGCTCTTTTTGTGGTAGCACAGAATTGAAAAATGAGTGGATGCCCATCAATTGGGAAATGCCCAGTAATATATACTTGTATGTAATGTTGGTGAATTGATTTTTTTTTGGCTCATTTTTATTTATCTTCCCTGTATGGTGGATTGGAAGGCAACTAGATAGGACATTGGATAAAGTGCAAAGACTAAAGTCAAAAAGACTCATTTTTCTGAGTTTAAATATGATCTCAGATACTTACTAGCTGTGACACCCTGGACAATTCACTTAACATTGTTTGTCTTAGTTTCCTCATTTGAAAAATGAGCTGGAGAAGAAAATGATAACTGAATAAGTTATGGCATATGAAGATAATGGAATATTATCACTGTATAAAAATGATAAGCTAAATTTAGAAAGACTTTGAAAGATTTACACAAACTGATGCTGAGTGAAATAAGCAGAAGCAGGAATACATTGTACATAATAACAGCAAAAACGTACTATGATCAACTATGAAAGACTTGATTCTTTTCAGTGGTTCAATGGTCCAAAGCAATCCCAATAGACTGGACTGAAAATGCCATCTACATCCAGAAAAAGAACCGAGGAGATTTAATGTAAATCAGCACATGCTATGTTCACTTCTTTTTTCTGTTTTTTTTTTCTCTCCCATGCCCCTTTTGCTGTGATTTCTCTCTACCACCATAATTCATAAAGCAGTGTGTATTAAGCATAACAAATTGAAAAGTCTCTGCCCTTGAGCAACTTATTTTTCAGCTACAGACGTACTTCAGCGTACAGTGTTTGTCCAGTGATACACAGCTCCCTAGTAATACATACCTGTATATAATATAGGTAAAAAATTTTTGGCTAATTTTTATTTACTTTCCCTGTATACTGGATTAGAGGGCAGCTAGGTAGCACATTGGATAAAATGCAAGGACTAAAGTAAAAAAGACTCATTTTTCTGAGTTCAAATATGATCTCAAATACTTACTAGCTGGACAATTCACTTAACATTGCTTGTCTTAGTTTCCTCATTTGAAAAATGTGCTGGAGAAGGAAATGATAAGCCATTCCAATATCTTTGCCAAGAAAACCCTAAATGGCGTTGTAGATTTGAACATAACTGAATGACAACAAATGCTAGGTCGTATTAAAAAGCACAAATACTGGAAAAGGAAGTTGAGAGCAATTGCCAAAATATTATTGAAAAAATTCCAAACTAATCTCTCTGATCCTATTCCAAGTCTTCCTCATTTCCCCCTCCTTCCTCTTTTTCTCCATCTTTACCTCTATCTCCACTTGAAAGGATGATAGATTCTCTTTCCACAAACACAGGTCACAACCATTAGCTCCATATTTTCTAGCTGGAAGAATCCGGCGAAATTTCTGGAAATTTTTTTTTTTTTGATGTTGCCAGAGCAGTGTTATACAGAATTTATGGATGTTAAAAGACCATCTATTTCCATCTCATATCTAATTCAGGAATTCAGCCTGAAATGACAGCAAGTTGACAAGCTGTTAAATAAATTCTACAAGCTCCAGGAAGCACTGAAAATCTATCAAATCCCTACTATAGAGCATTCCTCCTACCAGGATTGACATAAAACATGTCCCTTGGGGGTTCAGCTTCCAGAGGACCTTGCTCAAGCTCAGTAACACTGCAACCTGCAGCTCTCCTTCTCCTTTTCCTTTGCTTCTCCTCCTCCCCTAGCAGCCCTTTACTTTTCCTATTCTGTATTCAAGAAGCTTCTAAGTTTCTTCTACTATGCTTCCTCCCAAGGAATGGAAGAATGCTAAAGCTGGTGCTGGGCACGAGGCTTTTCTTCTTATTTCTAGCATAGAGTAGAGGGAGTTATCATTAAGCACAAAACCAGGTCTGGGACTGTTCCCTAAACTTGTCTGTTATTCTAAGAATGAGGACATTAGTCAATGAATCAAAGAGGATAGCAGGGATAAGTACAAGATTACAAAACCTCAGTAAGTTTGTCATCTTTCTAGGAAAATTTGTAACATAAAACAAAGATAGGATCCTTGGAAAGTTCTTAAGCCAAAATTCTAGTTTAAGGAGTTTCCTAAAATTCTAATATTGTTCAAATGTTGGTCCAAATTCAATGGCCCTAGAAAATCCCCATCTGAGCTCTGAGGCTATCTATTCAACCTAGGTCCATTCTCAGACAATTATATTTTTGAAGTCTTAATGTCTTAACACAATGAATAAATGAAAATGATAATAAGACATAAATGCCAAAAATGAAATGTATTATAAAAAACAAAACCTGTTGGTTATTCTTATCAAGGTCAAGAACTAAAAGAATGATTATGGAGAAAAAGTTCATTTCTTATTTCATAATAGTGTTTTACAAGATGTTTTATAAATGAAGTTTATGATAGCTCTACTAAGTACTGTGTTCATTTTACAATTCACAAAGGATGAATATTATTACAAATGATAGAAATGAGGGAAGGTTCTATAGTCATCTGATAGTAGATGGTTGCAAATACATATACTACTAAATACAAGATACTACTATGAATTTGGAACTTTGCCCAAAGAGCTATCAAATTGTGCATACTCTTTGATCCAGCAGTGTCTCTACTGGGTTGGTATCCCCAAAAGATAATAAAAAAGAGAAAAGGACCCACATGTGCAAAAATGTTTGTAGTAGCCCTTTTTGTAGTGGCAAGGAACTGCAAAATGAATGGATGCCCATCAGTTACATAATGGCTGAATAAGTTATGGTATATGAATGTCATGGAATATTATTGTTCTGTAAGAAATTATCAGCTGGATGATTTCAGAAACACTTGGAAAAATTTACATGAATTGATACTAAGTGAAGTGAGTAGAACCAAATGAACATTGTATACAGCAACAACAAGATTATGTGATAATCAACAGTGATGGACACAGCTCTTTTCAACAATGAGGTGATCCAGGCCAATTCTGATAAACTTGTGATGAAGAGAGCCATCTATATCCAGAGAGAGGACTATGGGGACTGAATGTTTTCACCTTTTTTTGTTTTTATTGTTTGCTTGCTGATTTTTTTCTCTCATTTTTTTTTCTTTTTGATCTTATTTTTCTTTTGCAGCATGATCAATGTAGAAATAAATATGTTTACAAGAATTGCACATGTTTAACCTATATTGAATTACTTGCTATCTAAAAGAGGCAGGAGTTGGGGAGGCAGGGAGAAAAATAGGGAACACAAGGTTTTGCAAGGGTGAATGTTGAAAACTACCTTTGCATGTATTTTGAAAAACAAAAAAAGCTATTATTTTTTTTTAAAAGATGATACTTTGATCACAACAACAGTAAGCAATATTATTTGTTCTCTGGATTTACTTTTCAGTTTTTACTAAGTTCTTATCACAGTTTGATTTGTATTTTTTCACAATTTTATATATCTAGGGATGCTTAAAACCTCTGCTTTTTCTATGATTTTTTATTTAGATTAAGTGGTAATAAAATCAGATTAACTATTCTGAGACCACTTTGCTATGTTACAACAATAAAACTTTTATAATAAATGATTGTTTTCCCATTAAAAGCATTCAATTTATACTCACAAATTATTACTTCCTCAATTGTTTTTCTAAACAAGTGTTGCTTTAGTTCAAAACAATTTAGTAATTTATGGCTGAGTTCAAACCAACAAAATATGAAGCCTCTAGACTGATTCTGAAGCAAAAAAATCCACAATATCCGGAGAACAACACGATTCTAGAAGAAGATACTCTGGAAGAACCTCAAAACAGGTCTGTTTTAATGGGACAGGGGGTGGCCTACTGAACCCAGACTACAGCACAGGGAGACCGGGGCAGGGAGCTGGAGCAGGGAGCTGGAACAGGAGTCAGAACAGGAGTGGGAGCGTTGTGCTTTTCACACAACTGGGAGTCTTCTGCGAGCCTCTTGGAACAATTTGTCCTGATTGTGGGCAAGTGGTTTGGAGGGTCTGCCTTTTGAGGGGGATAGATTGTGAACCACTGAACCCCTGATGAGCATCGTAACTAGCTGCCATTGCACAGCACCTTAAAGCAATAAATCAAACAACAGGTCGGATAAGCACCAGAAATAATTCAATCAGCCGAGCTGCCCAGCCCCTGACATAATTCAATCAGCAGAACTGCCCAGTTCCTGAAATAACTCAATCAGCAGAACTGCCCCAGGGCAAATTAAAGCAGCTGTCCCACCTTTGCCCTAAACAGACCTCACACCTTTAAAAAAAAAATGAATAAAAAACCAAAAAGAGCTCTCACCATAGACAACTTTTATGGAGAGAGGGAAGAACAGACCTCAAATCCTGAGGCCCCTAAAGGTAAAGCAACTCCAGAAAAAGCCCCAAAGAGAGCCATAAATTGGTCTCCATGTCACAAGGCTTTCTTTGAAGATTGCATAAAAAATCTTAAAAGAGAGTTAGAAGAAACATGGGGAAACGAAATGAGATCACTGCAAAATAAAATAGAAAAAATGGAAAAAGAATGCAATGAACAAAAAAATGTAATTGGTCAATTGCAAAAGGAACTAAAAACAGTAACTGAAGAAAATAAGACATTAAAAATTAGAATCGAACAATTGGAAATTAATGACTCATCAAGACTTCAAGAATCAGTTGAACAAAAACAAAAAAATGAAAAGATAGAGAAAAACATGAAATATCTCCTAGGAAAAACAACTGACCTGGAAAATAGATCTAGGAGAGACAATCTACGGATTATAGGGCTTCCTGAAAGCCATGATGAAAAAAAGAACCTGGACACTATATTCCAGGAAATCATAAAAGAAAACTGCCCTGATATTTTACACCCAGAAGGCAAAATACTCCTTGAAACAATCCACCGATCACCTCCTGAAAGAAACCCAAAAATTAAGTCCCCCAGAAATATCGTGGCTAAATTCCAGAACTATCACACCAAGGAAAAGATATTACAAGAAGCCAGAAAGAAACAATTTAAATATCGGGGAGCTACAATTAGGATCACACAGGACCTAGCAGCTTCTACTTTGAAGGATCTAAGGGCCTGGAATCAGATATTCCAAAGGGCAAAGGAACTTGGATTACAGCCAAGAATAAGTTACCCAGCTAGAATGAGCATTATCTTCCAGGGAAGAAGATGGTCTTTCAATGATATAGGAGAATTTCACCTATTTCTACTGAAAAGACCAGAACTGAACAAAAAATTTGATCTACAAACACAGAACACAAGAGAAACATAAAAAGGTCACAAGAAAAAATAACTCTTGAGAACTATATTTATGTTATAGATACTTATAGAATGAGGGTTGATTTTATGAATCGATTATTACATTATGATTATGATATGATTACTGTGATTTTATGATTATTATCATATGATTACTGTGATTTTATGATTATTATCATATGATTACTGTGATTTTATGATTATTATTATATGTTTATTGTGATTTTATGAATCTTATGATATGATAAACTGAAAAAGAAATTAGAGGTAGAAAAGGGATAACACTGGAAGAAGAGGAAAAGGAGGTAAAATAAGGGAAATTACATCACATGTAGAGGCAAAGAAAACCTATAATGATTGAGGGGAGAAAAGGGAGGGGAATGAGAATTGGGCTAATCTCCATCTCATCAGATTTTGCTCAGAGGGAATAATAGACATACTTATAAGGAAACTGGAGGGAAAGGGGGGAAAAAGGGGGTGGGTGGGGCTCTAAAGGGGAAGGATTGTTTGAGGGAAGTGGTTTTCAAAAGCAAAATAGTAGGGAGGAGGGAAAGGGGATAAGAAAGAGAAAAGCATAAGCTAGGGTAAATAAGATGACAGGAAATACAGAATTAGTTATTTTAACTGTGAATGTGAATGGAATGAACTCTCCCTTAAAGCAGAAGCAGATAGCAGAGTGGATTAAAAACCAGAATCCAACAATATGTTGTATACAAGAAACACATCTAAAACATAGAGATACATACAGGGTGAAGGTAAAAGGCTGGAGCAGAATCTATTATGCTTCAGGTGAACAAAAAAAAGCAGGGGTAGCAATCCTGATCTCAGACCAAGTAAAAGCAAAGATAGACTTCATTAAAAGAGACAAAGAAGGAAATTATATCTTCCTAAAGGGTACCATAGATGATGAAGCAATATCAATACTAAACATATATGCACCAAGTGGTATAGCATGGAAATTCCTAGAG
>JAJPUD010012672.1:11885-48161 GCA_023553655.1 Myrmecobius fasciatus | reverse complement strand
AATAAGATGGCAGGAGATACAAAATTAGTTATTTTAATTGTGAATGTGAATGGGATGAACTCTCCCATAAAGTGGAAATGGATAGCAGACTGGATTAAAAACTGGAATCCAACAATATGTTGTCTACAAGAAACACATCTAAAGCATAGAGACACATACAGTGTGAAGGTAAAAGGCTGGAGCCGAATCTATTATGCTTCAGGTGAAGAAAAAAAGCAAAGGTAGCAATCCTGATCTCAGATAAAGTAAAAGCAAAGATAGAGTTAATTAAAAGAGGTAAGGAAGGAAACTATATTTTACTAAAGGGTACTATAGATAATGTAGCAATATCAACACTAAATATATATGCACCAAGTGGTATAGCATCCAAATTACTAGAGGAGAAATTAAGAGAGATGCAAGAAGAAATAGAAAGCAAAACTATACTAGTGGGGGATCTCAACCTTGCTCTCTCAGAATTAGATAAATCAAAACACAAAATAAATAAGAAAGAAGTTAGGGAGGTAAACAAATTTTTAGAAAAGTTAGGTATGATAGATCTTTGGAGAAAATTGAATGGAGACAGTAGGGAGTTTACTTTTTTCTCTGTGGTTCATGGAACTTATACAAAAATTAACCATGTGTTAGGGTGTAAAAACCTCAAGATCAAGTGCAGAAGGGCAAAAATAGTAAATGCATCTTTTTCAGATCATGATGCAATAAAAATTACATGCAATATAAGGCCAGGAGAAAATAGGCCAAAAGTTAATTGGAAATTAAATAATTTAATCCTAAAAAATGAATGGGTGAAAGAGCAAATCATAGACACAATCAATAATTTCATCCAGGAGAATGACAATACTGAGACAACATACCAAAATTTGTGGGATACAGCCAAAGCAGTAATAAGGGGTAATTTTATATCTCTAGATGCTTACTTGCATAAATTAGAGAAAGAGAACATCAATGAATTGGGCTTAAAATTAAAAAAAAAAACTAGAAAAAGAGCAAATTAAAAACCCTCAATTAAATATCAAATTAGAAATTCTAAAAATAAAAAGGGAGATTAATAAAATTGAAAATAAGAAAACTATTGAATTAATAAATAAAACTAAGAGTTGGTTTTATGAAAAAATCAACAAAATAGATAAACCTTTAATTAATTTGATTAGAAAAAGGAAAGAGGAAAATCAAATTGTTAGTCTCAAAAATGATAAGGGAGAACTTTCCTCCAATGAAGAGGAAATTAGAGTAAAAATTAGGAGTTACTTTGCCCAACTTTATGCCAGTAAATTTGATAATCTAAATGAAATGGAGGAATATCTACAAAAATACAGATTGCCCAGGTTAACAGAAGAGGAAATAAATTATTTAAATAGTCCCATTTTATTTTATTTTTTTATTTTTTTAAATTATTTTTTTATTTTATTTGCATAACATATGTGTGGGGAATTCTTCAACAATAACCCTTACATAGCTTTCTGTTACAAATTTTTCCCCCCAACTCCCCACCCCTCCCCTAGATGGCAGGATATCCACTACATGTTAATTATGTTAAAATATTGGCAAATCGAATATATGTATACATATTTCCACACTTATCATTGTTGTGCAAGAAAAATCTTATCTACACAAACGATATATCAGATAAAGGAAACACAATGTAAGCAAACATCAATCAAGGAGTATGAGAATGTTATGTTGTGGTCCACATTTCACATCCCTCTCTCTGGGTGTATATGGCTTTCTTCAGTGAACAATTGGAGGTGGTTTGAAACATTTCATTGTTGAAGAGAGCCATGTCCATCAGAATTGATCGTCATATAGTACTGTTGTTGCCGTGTATAATGATCTCCTGGTTCTGCTCATTTCACTAAGCATCAGTTCATGCAAGTCTCTCCAGGCCTCTCTGAAATCGTCCTGCTGGTCGTGTCTTACAGAACAATAATATTCCATAATATTCATATACCATAATTTATTCAGCCATTCTCCAGTTGAAGGGCATCTATTCAATTTCCAGTTTCTAGCTACTACAAAAAGGGCTGCCACAAACATTCTTGCGCATGTGGGGCCTTTTCCTTCCTTTATGATTTCTTTGGGATATAAGCCCAATAGAAATGCTGCTGGGTCAAAGGGTATACACAGTTTGATAACTTTTTGAGCATAGCTCCAAATTGTTCTCCAGAATGGCTGAAATAGTCCCATTTTAGAAAAAGAAATAGAACAAGTTATTAATCAGCTCTCTAAGAAAAACTCTCCAGGGCTAGATGGATTTACATGTGAATTCTACCAAACATTAAAAGAACAATTAATTCCAATACTATATAAACTACTTAAAAAATAAGGAAAGAAGGTATACTACCAAATTCCTTCTATGATACGGATATGGTGCTGATAGCTAAGCCAGGTAGGGAGAAAACAGAGAAAGAAAACAAAAGACCAATTGTCCTAATGAATATTGCTGCAAAAATTTTAAATAAGATATTAGCAATGAGATTACAGAAAGTCATCCTCAGGATAGTACATTATGACCAAGTAGGATTTAAACCAGGAATGCAGGGCTGGTTCAATATTAGGAAAACTAGCAGCATAATCAATTATATTAATAACCAAACTGGCAAAAATCATATGATTATCTTAATAGATGCAGAAAAAGCATTTGATAAAATCCAACACCCATTCCTATTAAAAACACTAGAGAGTATAGGAATAAATGGGGTTTTTCTTAAAATAATTAGTAGCATCTACTTAAAACCATCAGCAAGCATCATATGTAATGGAGACAAACTAGAAACATTCCCAATGAGATCAGGAGTGAAACAAGGCTGCCCACTGTCACCATTACTATTTAATATTGTATTAGAAATTTTAGTTTTGGCAGTAAGATAAGAAAAAGAGATTAAAGGAATTAGAGTAGGTAATGAGGAAACCAAATTATCACTCTTTGCAGATAACTTGATAGTATACTCAGAGAACTCTAGAGACTCAACTAAAAACCAACTAGAAACAATTCACAACTTTAGCAAAGTTGCAAGATACAAAATAAATCCACATAAATCATCAGCATTTTTATATATTACCAACAAAGTTCAGCAGCAAGAGATACAAAAAGAAATTCCATTCCAAATAACAGATGATAGGATAAAATATTTGGGAATCTATTTCCCAAGGAAAAGTCAGGAACTATATAAACTAAATTACAAAACACTTTCCACACAAATAAAGTCAGACCTAGTCAATTGGAAAAAACATTAAATGCTCATGGGTAGGCAAATCGAATATAATAAAAATGGCAATACTACCCAAACTAATTTACTTATTTAGTGTCATACCAATCAAACTCCCAAGAAATTATTTTACAGATCTAGAAAAAAATAGCAGCAAAGTTCATTTGGAATAAAAAAAGGTCAAGAATGTCAAAGGAATTAATGAAAAAAAAAATGACCGGGTGGAGCCAAGATGGCAAACTGCAGACAGTGTTTTCTGTGGGCACCTGAGACCTTCCCTCAGACCCACACAAATTGAGCCTCTGAACTGATTTTGGAGTGAGGGCTCCACCAAACACTTGGACTATAACGCACTTCTATCAACAATCTACTTTGAAAAAACTCCAGAGGTTAGTCTCAGGGTAATCGACCGCTGAGGGAAGAAGATGGTTATTTAATGATATAGGGGAATTTCACCTATTTCTAATGAAAAGACCAGATCTGAACAAAAAATTTGACCTCCAAATACAGAACTCAAGAGAAGCATAAAGAGGTAAAAAGAAAAGAACTCTTGAGAACTATATTTCTACTATAGGTATCCTTAAAGAATGGGGGTATAATTCGATTTTTCTTTGATACTAATGGAAAGGAAATTAGAGGTGGAAGGGATACCATATTGAAAAAAAAGGCCAATGAAGGTGGCCTAGCTGTACCAGATCTAAAACTATATTATAAAGCAGTGGTCATCAAAATCTTTTGGTACTGGCTGAGAAATAGAGTAGTCGATCAGTGGCATAGGATAGGATCACAGGACAAACTAGGCAATAACTATAGAAATTTAGTGTTTGATAAAGCCAAAGACCCCAGCTTCCGGGATAAGTACTCACTATTTGACAAAAACTGCTGGGAAAATTGGAAACTAGTGTGGAAGAAATTAGGGCTTAGTCCACATCTAACACCACATACCAAGATAAGATTTAAAGGATGGGTTCATGATCTAGATATAAAGAGTGATATTATGAACAAATTAGAGGGACATAGGATAGTTTACCTCTCAGACCTGTGGAGATGGAATAAATTGATGTTCAAAGAAGAATTGGAACTCTTAACTGAACACTAGATAGATAATTTTGACTATATTAAGTTAAAAAGTTTTTTGTACAAAGAAAACTAATGCACACAAGATTAGGAGGGAAGCAATAAATTGGGAAATCATCTTTTACATTTAAGGGTTCGGATAAAGGCTTCATTTCTAAAGTATATAGAGAATTGTCTCATATTTATAAGAATTCAAGCCATTCTCCAATAGATAAATGGTCAAAGGATATGAACAGACAGTTTTAAGATGAGGAAATGAAAACCATTTCTAGTCATATGAAAAGGTGCTCCAAATCACTATTGATCAGAGAAATGCAAATTAAGACAACTCTGAGGTACCACTACACACCTGTCAGGTTGGCTAAAATGTCAGGAAAAGATAATGACGAATTTTGGAGGGGATGTGGGAAAACTGGGACACTGATACATTGTTGGTGAAATTGTGAACGAATCCAACCATTCTGAACAGCAATTTGGAACTATGTCCAAAAAGTTATCAAACTGTGCATACCCTTTGACCCAGCATTGTTTCTATTGGGTTTATATCCCAAAGAGATCTTAAAGGAAGGAAAGGGCCCCACATGTGCAAAAATGTTTGTGGCAGCCCTTTTTGTAGTGGCTAGAAACTGGAAACTGAGTGGATGCCCATCAATTGGAGAGTGGCTGAATAAATTATGGTACATCAATGTTATGTTGTTGTTATATTATTTATTGTTCTGTAAGAAATGACCAGTAGGATGACTTTAGAGAGGTCTGGAAAGACTTGCATGAGCTGATGCTGAGTGAAATGAGTAGAACCAAGAGATCATTATACATAGCAACAACAAGACTATATGATGAGAGAGCAATTTCGAGCTATGCTCAAAAAGTTATCAAACTATGCATACCCTTTGACACAGCAGTGTTTCTATTGGGTTTATATCCCAAACAAATCATCAAAGAAGGAAAGGGCCCCACATGTGCAAGAATGTTTGTGGCAGCTCTTTTTGTAGTGGCTAGAAACTGGAAACTGAATGGATGTCCATCAATTGGAGAGTGGCTGAATAAATTATGGTATATGATTGTTATGGAATATTATTGCTCTCTAAGAAACGACCAGCAGGACGATTTCAGCGAGGCCTGGAGAGACTTGCATGAACTGATGCTGAGTGAAATGAGCAGAACCAAGAGATCATTATACACGGCAACAACAGTACTATATGATGATCAATTCTGATGGACGTGGCTCTCTTCAACAATGAAATGCTTCAAACCAGTTCCAATTGTTCAGTGAAGAAAGCCATATACACCCAGAGAGAGGGATGTGAAATGTGGACCACAACATAACATTTTCATGTTCTCTATTGAGTTTTGCTTATATTGTATTTCCTTTATCAAATTATTCTTTCTTCTAGATACGATTTCTCCTGCACAAAAAATGTGTGGCAATAACTATACATAATATTCAATTTCTTAAGTATTCTAACATAATTATCATGTAGTGGATATCCTATAATCTAGGGGAGGGGTGGGGAGTAGAGGGGAAAATTTTGTAACAGAAAGCTTTGTAAGGGTTAATGTTTAGGAATTACCCATACATATGTTTTGCAAATAAAAAGTATTAATAAATAAATTTTTTAAAAAAGACTATATGATGATCAATTCTGATGGACATGGTTCTCTTCAACAATGAAATGTTTCAAACCAGTTCCAATTGTTCAGTAAAGAAAGCCATATACACCCAGAGAGAGGGATATGAAATGTGAACCACAGCATAATATTTTCATGCTCTCTATCGATGTTTGCTTGCATTGGGTTTCTTTCTCAGATTTTTTTTCTTGTAGATAGGATTTTCATTGCACAGCAAGATAAGTGTGGAAATATGCATACATATATTCGATTTGTCAAGCATTTTAATATAATTAACATGTAGTGGACTTCCTGCCATCTAGAGGAGGGGAGGGGAATGGGAGGAAAATTTGTAACAGAAATCTTTGTGAGGGTCAGTGTTGAAGAATTACCTATACATATGTTTTGCAAATAAAAAGCTTTAATTAAAAAATTTTTAAAAAAGAATTCCTGCTATAACAACCAACAATGGCTATTCAGTCTTTGTCTGCAGCCCTATGAGGATAAGACATTCACTAGGTCCCAATGCATCTAATTCCATGTTTAGATAGCGAGGATTGTTAGCAATAATTCCAACATCAAGCCAAATTTTGCTTACTTGTTATTACCTCAACCCACTCCCTATTTCTAGTGTTTTCTTTTTTAGCCAACTTTCATGTGACAGCCTTTCCAATATTTCTAGGTAATTATCATGTCTCTCTTGTATCTTTTCTTCTCCAGTTCCCAGTTCCTTCAACCTATCTTGCTATAGCATTGATTTGAGGCCTTTTACCGTCCTATTTGATTTCCTCTGGAAAATCTCTATTTTACCAATGTTCTTTCTAAACTTTGGGATCCAAAACATTAGTCATCTCCTCTTTGCTCCATTGAGTTTTTTTTAAGTTGTAAAATTTATTTTAAACTTAAATACAAAATAAGGGGGGAAATTGCCATGTACACAGAAGATCATTGTATGCAATAAATTTCCACTTAAGGAAATCTATATAATAAATATTACTTAAGGAAATCTATATAATAAATACTACACATTGTTTTCAAAGCTGTCCATCTTTTTTTGCTTCCTTGTAGATTTTGTTTTGTATTTTGCTGTGTACTTTTTACTTTATTTTTCCTCTCCCTCCTCCCCTCTCAGAAGGGTACAATAAAGCATGGGTATATACATATACATGTTTGCATACATACAAATATATTTATGTACACACATACATATATAACTATAAATGTATACATACATGTAAGATCACACTATATTTATTTCCACTTTCCATCTGTTTCTCTGAAGTATTTTCCTTGATAAGTCCAAATCTTTCCATATTTTTCTAAATTAACTAGTTCATCCTTTCCTATATCACAGGAATATTCCAGTCCAATCACATTCTACCTGAAATATTGTCTATGAAAGTTTTTCCCTAATTTTCTGCTCTCTTTGTAATCTTGACTGCATAACTTTTATTTATACCAGAAAATTTTAATTTAAAATAATCAAAATTATCCATTTTACACTTCAACAATGCTCTCACTTTATAGTTTGGTTTAAGATTTGAGATTACTGAATCTGCTTCCTTTACATCTTTTTCTCCCTGATTTCTTTGATGTTCTTGATCTTTTGTTCCCTTATTTATTCCAAATGAACATCATTTTTTCAAACTCAGTAAAATAATTTTTAGTAATTTAATTGGATAGCATAGTTGCATATTAGCATAATAATTCCACAATTGGAATTGCATAAGTGTATTAGGTAAAATTGTTACTTTTTATTATGTTGACTTTAGCTAACCATGAACAATAAGTATTACTTCAATTATTTAGATCTAACTTTATTTGTATAAAAAGTGTTTTATGCTTGAATTCAGATAATTCCTCTGTTTTGGCAGATATGTTCTCAGGTATTTATGTCTATTTTATATATCTAGTTATTTAAAATAATGGTCTAAAATGATCTAAAACAATATTGAATAGTATGACTAGCACACACTTAACTTTATTATTTTTCTTTTGATTAAATCTATTTCATCTTTAACTTTGAGAGCATGATTACTACTTCCTGTATTTTTAACCTAATAAATTCTATTCCTTTTTTATGTTTCTGTCTCTCATTTAATACCATTTTCTAAAAGCAACATATTGGAGAATGTAAAATTTTAATCAGCTATTCATTTCCATTTTATGGGTAAATTTATCCTATTCATATTCTAAGCTATAATCACATTTTCTTCTTTCTATTTTTCCCCACTATACTTCCTCACTTCTCTGCTTTACTTCTAGCTACTATCTTGCCCTCTATTACTTAATCTTTTAAGAATCCCCCCTTATCCTCTCCTCTCACCCCATCCTTTTGTCTTCTTGTTTCTTTTAAAATTTAGAAGACTTTTATATATGCACATATATATATATATATACATACACAAGTATATGTATGCATATGTGTGCATATCTACCTATCTATCTCCCTCTTTAACCCATTCTTCATGAAAGTAAGGTTTCAGCTTTACCTACCCTACTCCATTAGCTTTTTTTGTAGCATTTTTCCTTTGTCTCTTTATCCTCCTCTTTATTTCTCCCTACACAGTTTTATTTATTTATTTATTTATTTGTTTGTTTTTTAGAATTAGTCATACTCAGTTCAGCCCAAGGCTTTATTTCAAATTACTCAAATAAAACTGACAGCCATATAAAACTGATAATATTCCACATATAAGAAATAAATGATTTGGCTTAATAAAAACTCTTATTGATACTTAATATTTACTTCATATTTTTCCTAGAGTTTGTATGTCACATTTTCCCCTGAGTTATGCTGTTTTTGTCACAAATGCCTAAATGTCTTTCAGTTTATTAAATGTCCTTTTTTATTCAATATTATAATTAAGTTTGCAGGGTAAGTTATTCTTAGTCATACTTAGCTCTTTTGTTCTATAAAATATAATATTCCAAGATCAAAAAAAACAAGATAGCTTTTTTCAACATAGTAGCTACTAGATTTTGAGACTTGTTATAGCTACAGGATACTTATGTTGTTTTTTTTTTCCTAGTTGCTTCCAATATTTTCTCCTTTACCTGGCAGTGTTGAGACTTGTCTATGATAGTCCTGTAAGTTTTCCTCCTGGAATCTCTTTCAAGTGATTTTTTTTTCTATTTCTGCTTCATTTTCTTAGTCTAGAACTTCAAAGCAATTATCCTTGATATTATATTTGTCTTTTTCTTTTTTATTCTGCAAGGCAATCAGGGTTAAATGACTTCCCAGGATAACTCGGTACTTTCTTGTAATATGGTATTAAGATTCTTTTTCTTTTTAATGGTGACTATTTTTTATATTTTTATTTTATTTCTTCTTCTTATATTTATTTCTAAATATTTATTTATTTCTTCCTTCGTCTATTCTCCAAATTAGTTTTGTGCTTTTTTTTGATGAGATGTTTCACATCCTCTTCTATTTGTTCATTGTCTTGATTTTGGTTTTTTGTCTTTTTTCTAAATGTATATTCTGTTTTTTAATCTTTATCTTTCCACTTTATTAAAAATATTTTAAATATCTAATTTTCCCCTAAAATTTACTTTAGCAGTATTAGCTTTACAATTGTGGTTTTATTAACACAGTTTTTAATTATTTTTTTAGAAATAATTATTTAATTTTTTTCTATCTATTCATATCCTTAGACAATTTATTACTTGGGGAATGCCTTGTATTATTATCAATTTGACACCATTCTTTACATAGTTTAGAAATGAAACCTTTATCAGAAACCCTGACTATGAAGATTTTTTTCTCACCTTTGTATTTCCCTTTTAATCTTGTTTCTGTTGGTTTTGTCTGTGCAAAACCTTTTAATTTGATGTAATCAAAGTTATCCATTTTGCCTTTCAAAATGTTCTCTATGAATTCTTCCCTTCTCCAAAGATCTGATTGATAAAATATCTCTTGCTCTTCTAATTTGTTTATGTTATCATCCTTTATGCCCAAATAATGTACCCATTTTGACTTAATTTTAGCATAGTGTGTAAGATATAGGTCTATGTCGAGTTTCTGACATAATATTTTCCAGTTTTCCCAGCAATTTTGTCAAATAGTGACTTTTTGTTCCAGAAGCTGGAATTCGGGGGTTTATCAAATACTAGACTACTATGGACCCTGATTATTATGTTGTGTGTATCTAATCTATTCCATTGATTCAGCATACTGTTACTTAGCAAGTATCAAATGGTTTTGATGAATTCAGCTTTAAAATATAGTTGTAGGTTTGGTGCTGCTAAGCCACCATCCTTTGTATTTTTTTTCAATAATTCCCTTGATATTTTTGATATTGTTGATATTATTGATATTCTTTTGTTCTTCCAGATGAATTGTGTTATTATTTTTTTCAGTTCTATAAAATAAATTTTTGGAAGATTGTTTGGCAGAGCAGTGAACAAGTAGACCAATTTAAGCAAAATTGACATTTTTATTTTATTAGCTCAGCCTACACATGAGCAATTGATATTTTTCCAATTGTTTAGATCCTACACTATTTGTGTGAGAAGTGTTTTGTAATCACATAGTTCTTGGATTTGCCTTGGCAAGGAGATCCCAAATATTTTATTTTGTCTATAGTTATTTTAAATGAAATTCCTCTTTCTCCCTCTTGTTGATGGGCTTTGTCAGTAATATATAGAAATTTTGATGATTTATGTGGGTTTGTTTTATATCCTGCAACTCTGCTAAAGCTGTGAATTTTTCCAGTATGTGTCTGGATGATTTCCTAGGATTCTTTAAGCAAATCATGATATCATCTGCAAAGAATGATAATTTTATTTCCTCATAGCCTATTCTCAATCCTTTAATTTCTTTTTCTTTTTTTATTGCTAAAGCCAACATTTCTAGTACAATGTTTAATAATAGCAGTGATAATGGGCATCCTTGTTTCACCCATGATCTTATTGGGAATGCATCCAGCTTCTCTCCATTACAAATAATGCTTGTTGTTGGTTTTAGATAAATAGTGCTTAATATGTTAAGGAAAGCTCCCTTTATCCCTATGCATACTAGTGCTTTTAATAGGAATGGGTGCTGTATTTTGTCAAAAGCTTTTTCTGCATCTCTTGAGATTATCATATGATTTCTGTTGATTTTGTTATTGATGTGGTTGATTATGGTAATAGTTTTCCTGATATTGAACTTTGCCTGCATTCCTGGTATAAATCCCAGTTGGTCATGTTGTATTATCCTGTTGATAAGTTGCTGTATTCTCTTTGCTAATATTTTATTCAAAAATTTTGCAATGACATATACATTAGATAGATTGGTTTGTAATTTTCTTTCTCTGTTTTGCCTTTTCCTGATTTAAATATCAATACCATATTTGTGTCATGAGAAGAATTTAGCAGGTCTCCTTCTTTACCTATTTTTTCCAAATAGTTTGCATAGTATTGGAATTAATTGTTCTTTAAATGTTTGGTAGAATTCACTTGTGAATCCATCTGGCCCTGGATATTTTTTCTTAGGAAGTTCATTAATTGCTTGTTCAATTACTTTTTCTAAAATGGAACTATTTAAGTAATTTATTTCCTCTTCTGTTAATTTGAGCAATTTATATTTTTTTGTAAATATTTATCCATTTTGGTTAGAATGTCAGATTTGCTGCCATAGAGGCAAAATAGCTCCTAATTATTGCTTCAATTTCCTTTTCATTGGTGTTAACTTTATCCTTTTCATTTTTGATGCTAGTGATTTGGTTTTCTTCTTTCTTTTTTCTAATCCAATTAACCAAGGGTTTATCTATTTTGTTGCTTTTTTCCCATAAAACTTACTCTTGTTTTACTTATTAATTCAATAGTTTTCTTAGGTCTATTTATTAATCTCTCCTTTAAGTTTCAGAATTTCTAATTTGCAATTTATTTGGAGGTTTTTAATTTACTCTTTCTCTAACGTTTTTAGTTAAATGTCCAACTTGTTAATCTTCTTTCTCTATTTTATTCATGTAGCTATTTAGAGATATAAAATGCCCCCTAAGAACTGCTTTTTGCATATTGTCTCATTATTGTCATTCTCTTGAATGAAATTATTTGCTGTTTCTGTGATTCTGTGTTTGTTTGACTCATTCATTTTTTAGAATTAGATTATTTAATTGCCAATTGGTTTTTAGTCTATCTTTCTCTGGCCCTTTATTGAATATAATTATTATTGCACTGTGGTCTGAAAAGGAAGTATTTACTATTTCTGCCTTTCTGCATTTCATTGGTTTTTATGCCCTAACACGTGGTTAATTTTTGTGTAGATTCCGTGTATTTCTAATAAAAAGTTGTATTCCTTTCTGTCCCTAATCAATTTTCTCCAAAGTTCTATTAATCTAGGTTTTCTAGGATTCTATAAACTCCCTAGTTTCTTTCTTGTTTATTTTGTGGTTAGATTTATCTGATTCTGAGAGGGAAATGTTGAGGTCCCCCTCTAGTATAGTTTTGCTATTTCTTCCTGTAATTGGCTAAAAATCTTTTCTAGGAATTCAGCTGCTCTACCACTTAGTGCATATACATTTAGTTATCATTGCTACTTCATTATTTACAGTATCCTTTATCAAGATGTAGTCTCCTTCCTTATTTCTTTTAATATGATCTATTTTTACTTTTGTTTTATCTGAGATCAGAACTGCTAAGCCTTCATAATTGTGGAAATATGTATAGAAGAATTGCATATGTTTAACATATATTGGTTTACTTGTCATCTAGGGGAGGTGATGAGGAGAAAGAAGGGAGAAAATAATAGAACACAAGGTTTTGCATGGGTGAATGTTGAAAACTATGTATGCATATGTTTTGATAATTAAAAGCTTTAAAAAAGAAAAGAAAACTGGGGAAATTTTTTTTACATCCAAGGGTTCTGATAAAGGCCTCATTTCTTAAATATATGGAGAATTGATTCAAATTTATAAGAATACAAACCATTCTTCAATTGATAAGTGATCAAAGGCTAATTTTTAGATGAAGAATTAAAACCATTTCTAGTCATATGAAAAAATTCTCTAAATCATTATTGATCAGAGAAAATGCAAATTAAGACAACTCTGAGGAACTACTTAAACACTTCTCAGGTGAGCTAAGATGACAAGATATGATAATAAATTTTGGAGGGAATATGGGAAAACTGGAACACTAATACATTGCTGGTGGAGTTATGAACTGATCCAACCATTCTGGAGAGCAATATTATGCCAAAGGGCTATCAAACTGTGCAGGTTCTTTGATCTAGCAGTGTCTCTACTGGGCCTGTGTCTAAACAAGAACATTAAAAAGGGAAAAGGACCCACATGTGCAAAAATGTTTGTAGCAGTTATTTTTCTACTATCAAGGAATGGGAAATTGACTAGATGCCCATCAGTTGGGGAATAGCTGAATAAGTTATGGTATATGAATGCTATGGAATATTATTATTCTACAAGAAATGATCAGCAGGTTAGTTTCAGAAAGGCCTGAAAAGACTTATAAGAACTGATGCTAAGTGAAGTGAGTAGAACCTAGAGAACATTGTCCACAGCAACTAGATTATGAGATGGTCAATTCTGATGGATATGGCTCTTTTCAACAATGAGTTGATTCAGACTAATTCTAACAGACTTGTGATGGAGATTTGCATCCAGAAAGAGGACTGTGGGAACTGAATGTGGATCATGAAATAGTATTTTCACCTTTTTGTTGTTTGATTGATTTTTGTTTTCTTTCTCATTTATTTTTCCTTTTTGATCTGATTTTTCTTTTGTAGCATGATAATGGTGGAAATACGTATAAAAGAATTTCACATGTTTAACATATATTTGATTACTTGCTGTCTAAGGGATGAGGTAGAGGGAAGAGAGGTAGAAAAAAATTTGGAGCACAAGGTTATACATGAGTGAATGTCGAAAACTAAGCATGTATTTTAAAAATAAGGAGCAAATAAAACAATAAAAATTTTAAATTAAAAAAAAAGAATTGCTACCTCTTCTTTACTTCAGCTGAAACCTTGGGCTCTCCTTAGCCTTCCTACACTAAGCTAGAGCTCACAGTCACACTATCCTTCCTTTGATCTTATTTCCTAAGATGCCTCTGATGGCTGCAAACTACAGGTGTACTCTCTTCCTTGGAATTAAAACCATGGACTCTGCTCACTCACAAGTGACTATTAGCCAAAAGGGTCCCTACCCTTCTGTTACTTCACATACCAGATATGTACCAGCTCCTTTTCCCCAACAGTGGCAGCCCAGCACAGGACATGTCTGGTCAACGCAACTGTGCTTGGTATGCCTTGTCAATAGAAGGTCCTTCAATTTTCTCCTACTTAGCCATCATATCCCCACATTGTCCATGACATGAAAGTTTGTAAGATTAAGGCCATCTCTCTATCCCCACTACTCGCAAGTCGTTTCTTGATTCTGCAGAGTTGGCCTATAGGTGTTTGCACTTCAGTTAGACTGGACTTCTGCCCCTGTAGGGCAGGTCTTTCCTGGAGCCTTCTTAGGTTGTCTTAGGGGAACAACTGCTCTAGCCTGACTTCCCTCTGCTCTACATTCCCTCTGAAGCAATGTTCTGTCTTTTTCTGTGAAATAAATTTAGAGAGTTAAAAGTTTTCTGACCCACTCTACCATCTTCTCAGAATCCTTTCTGTAATTATTTTACTTTCACAATTTTTGTTTTTAAATGCTTTTATTATGTGTTCTTATTGTCTCCTCAAACAGATGTGAAACTTCTCCAGAAAAGGCATGAGATGATGCACTGTCCCTAACATCTTTATGACTACAATGAAAGATAATACATGATTATTTCTAAATCCAAATAATGAATCTTAATTATGTTTGAATTAGCTCATATTGATTAGGGACCTTGCAAACAAACATAAAATTCACTAAGCTATTTTCAGTTTTCTTTTCCTTATTGTAAAAATTAATTAATCTATTCTTCCAGAAAAGTAAAGATAAGAAAGTAGAGAATTTTAGAGATTGAAGGGATCTTAAAATCATCTTATCTAGGGAATTGTGACCTTTCTTGTGCCATCGCCCCCTTTTGCATAGTCTGATGAAGTCGAAGGGCCACTTATTAGAATAATGTTTCTGAATAATTAAAAGAAATGGTAAATTTTAGAGGAATGTTATGTAAAGTAAAAATGGAATTTACTCCATTCAAGTTCAGAGACCTCCTGAATTTTACCCACAGTCCTCTTGTGTATCAATGGGCTCCAGGTGAAGCACCCCTGATATAGTCCAACTATTACATGAATGTTAGGTTGAAAAGAAACAAGCCACCTTCCCCAAGTAAAGGTTTTCACTCCAACTCTAGATATTGGCTAAACCCTAGGGAAGCAGTGTGGTTGCAATGGAAATGGTGCTGAACTTGGAAGTAGAAGATCTGGATTCTAATATGCTGCATTCTGGGCTTCACTTTTTATATCTCTTTAGGAAATATGTTTAGATTAGATGATTTATAAAGTCTAGTGCAACTCATTTTTTAAAAAAATCAATACCCTCAGGATCATAGAGGTATAGTTAGAAGGGACTTCAAAGGAATCAAGTCCAACCTTCGCATTTCATATATGAGGACCAAGTCATGTTAAGTAATTTTCTTAAGGTCTCTATAATCTAGCCTATACCTCTTCTAGGAAGATTACAGTTTCTATCTTGATATGAGCAAAAGAATTGTGGTTAGATAATTGCTCATTTCATTTCTTATCTCCATGAAGGACCTTGGGCTAGATTATATTTATCATCTTCTTTTACCTATAGTAAGAGGGTAACCCTCATTTTACATTAGCCAGGGTAACCACTTTCTTACACAAAAAATTACAAATAGTGGAAAGCAAGTAAGTTCATTTATTCATACAAAACAGCAAACTGAAATTAGAAAAGTAATACAAATATAACCTACTGGAGAATATACAAGTGAATGAGATCTTGAGATCTTTACTGGGAAGCAAGGTGAGAATTCAGCTCAAACCAAGAGAGAGAGAGATACCTAAATCATTCTAAAATTTCTAGGGATACAAGGAAATCAGGAACATGTATATGATCCAGCTTCTTCTACATGTCTGGAGTTTTCAGTCATTGTTATCTGTCTCCTAAATGTGTCAAGTGTCTCTTAAGAACTTCTAGCACTGATTTTACCCCTCACAAAAGTAGGCAAAATTATATTCAGCTTATTTTCCATCAACTTGGTGTCACACCTATTCTGCATATGCAATTCTCCACACAGAACTCCACAGAGTTCTCCTTATCGCCTGTCCTGTCCACATTGAGTAGGAATTTAGCTATAGAAAGTAATCAGAACTTCTGTAATCTCAGTTATTTCTTCAGGGGAATGTTTTCCAATAAGGTATACTGGAGTCCTAAATTCTAGTTCTAGTTCAGATACTTTCTAACTATTATCTTGGATAAGTAATTTTCCTTCATTGGATATACTTTTGTCCTGTGCAAAATTGAGGTCTCTTTCAGCTTTCAGAATTACTGATCTGTAATTTTAGATTAGTGAAGATGGAGTCAGTCAATAGACCAGAAAAAAAATCTATGTTCTGTAGGGCAACATTCTAAATGTGAAAGGAGAATGAAGAAAGGAGATGAAAGAAGCAAAGAAGAATAGATATATGATTCTCTCACCTTTGAAAGTTTGCAATTTTACTATAAAATCATGTGCTTTACATTTTTTGAACTACTTCCAATAACATTATCAATTAATGTTCCTAACAATTCTAAAAAGCCATGATTTTATAGATGAAAAAACTTAGGTTCAGAGAAGATAGTAACTTGTCCAAAGTCATGCAGAAAATTTAATTTTGGAGAAAGGACTAGGACCTGGTTTCCTTGTTCCTATTCTAGTGTTGTTTTCATCATATTGCACAGTTGTACTTAGAAAGTAGCATATTAGAGCCTGAATGTTGTGAGACTCAGATGAGATAATAATTGCAGAGAAATAAAAAAATCTTAAATTGCTATATAAATTACAATTATTATTATTAGCCTCCAGTCTGTTGATGACATCCTTCCCTAAGCCTTCTACTATACTCCTGCTGAACTCAAGTAATGTTTATAAAATAACACAGAGGTGTGCTAATAAAGATTTAACAACCAGAGTTATGTATATAGGTTTGATCTACATTATTAACACTTTCTTAAATCTAGAAATAAATAAAATAAGAAATTAAGCCCCAATCTATAGCATTTTTTTCAATTTCTGATGTGTAAGTGCTCATACTAAATATTTAATAATTGGTTCTCATAAATCAATTAGAGTTGACTCCAAAACATCCCTGTATCAAAGAAACATTGGCTCTGAAGTTGAAAGAAATCTCAGAGGTTATCTTATTCAAACTTTACATGGTACAGATGAAGAAACTGAGACCCAAGGAAATTATATTATTTGGCTAAGGTTTTACAAGTAATACTCAGGGTAGAATTCTAATTCAGGTCCTCAGATTTCAGAATTAGTATTTTGTTTTTGTTTTTCCAACATACTTTCATGTTCTTGCCCATACAAACTTAATACTTGCAGATTGCCTGAGTGCCTCAAAGATAAAGACAAATATGATTAAATTTGGGTGAGGTACAGAATGAAAGATTTCCTGGAGAGTTTATAATTTCAGTAAAGTAGTGTGTAAAATAATGTGTATATTAAAGAGAAAGATATAATAAGGAGAAGGAATAGAAGGAGGAGGAGGAGGAGGAGAAAGAGGAGAAGGAGAAAAAGAGAAGAAGAAAAAGGAGGAGGAGGAGGAGGAGGAGGAAGAGGAAGAGGAAACAAGGAGAAGAAATGTGGAGGAGGGAGTATTATTTTTATGAAAAGAAAAGAAATGTGATTTAATAGCCAGAGTGATGACTCCATAAAATAAAGAATATAGATTTAGAGCTAGAAAGTACTTACGATCATGTAGCCCAACTTTTATTTTATTGATGAGAAACTGAGGCATGCAGAAATTAATTGACTTGCTCCTAGATCATATAGCTTGGAAGTAATAGGCAGAATTTTAACCCAGCATTCTTGACATGAAATCCACCACTCTATCAACTATGCTATGTGTCAAGAAGACCTAGATTCATCTCTCACTTCTGCCACTAGTAATGTGACCCAGGGGAAGCCACTTAATCTTTCCAAATCTCACTTTCCTCATCTATATGAAGAATGTGGATACTTATATCTATAGTATCTTACTTAACTCACCAGGTTATTATGTGACTCAAATGAGATCATGTAAATAAAGTGTTTTGTAAACATGAATGAAATTTATTAATGATAGCTTTGGTTACAATGAAGTACATTTTCATTCTCACAATGAATTCTGAGATTCAGGAAATTTGCGGGGAAATTAATTAAGTATAGGTCCCAGAAGTAGAACTTTCTTCACTGTCATAAGGGGTCTTTTTCTTTCAATGCCTTCAGTTGATCTTTGGAATAACCACCTCCACACCTCCACATTTACACACACACACACACACACACACACACACACACACACACACACACACAACCATCCCATCCATGATATCAATTAACTACATAGCCTTCCCTAAACAACCCAGGATGCTGAGTCACTGAAATGAAAGAATTAAAAGACCTCAAAAAGAAACATGACCTCCATTTTAGGAATCAAGATATGCTGTGATATAAAACCCTTATTCTACCAGCAATCTAAGGTAACCTCTTAGTCATAACCCCTTGCTGGTATTAGATGACAGACAAGGAAGAGACCAGCTGCTGAATCATCACTAGATGGCAGTAACATCTTACATTTATTTCCTTGTAAACAAAGCCATGGTGTTTGGTCTTGGGGTTCCACTATTTCAGGCAAGTATTCTCTCAACATGAACTTGAAGTTATCTCAAGATTGCCTTGGTTTAGAAATAGCTGCCCATTTACAATCTATGCTGATTGGATATATGAAGACTATAATGTGTACTTTTTCAATCCAATAACAAATAATTATTATGTGTGAAATATGAATCAAGATCCATGTAAGAACATTATTTTGTAAAATAACAAAACTCATCTTTGAAAGAATGGAGTGGAGTGAAGGCAAGAATGGAAATGGGAAGGCGTATTTGATTTGTATTTAGGGGACTAGATTCTAATCCTAACTGCCATTTAGTTACTTATGTAATGCTGAGCAAGGCATTTTACTTCTTGAGGTCTCAGTTTCCTCATCTGTTAAAATGAAGAATTAGGCTTGATAACTCTTTAGGTGCCTCCAGATGTGAATAAATCTGCATTCCTATGATTCTATTTCTCAGAATATAAGCAATGGACCTCTGATCAGTCTCATTATGTTCATGTCAAGAAACTTCATTGATACTTTTGGTATTGATGAAAAGAGCAAAGATTTGGTCTTTTCTCTTTGCCACAGTATGAGTTTACTCTTACAGATAGCTATGGGTTCAGAAAAATTCAAAATATGATTTGCTTCTCCTATCCACCTACTATACTTGATAACCGAGAATGAAAATCTCATTGCCAGGTGTATCCATGGCAACAGAATTTCCACAGCTTTTCTCCATTTTCCTAATTGTTTTCATATCTGTTAATTTCATGAAATCCCTTGGAGGCAGAGATGGTGAGGTACTATTGTCCCTCATTTGTGAATGGAGAAACCAAAACAGAGAGATTAAGTTGTTTCCTTTCCTGCCAAACAGTATTACACCTTGTGTCTCCCGCATCCTGGTATTTTACTGGAATACTGCTTTCTATCTATCACCAGACCACCACCACCAGAGGTCTATCATGCAAGTGAAATTAATGCCTATATGATAAATGTCAAGGTTAAAAAAATGGAAGGAGTATCCTCAGGGACATTAAAGAAGGGGCTTGCTGCTCTTTTTTTTGCCTTTGAAATGTCAAATATTGGAGACTGCCATGAGGAGGAGGGTATCTCAGCTATGGTACACCAGAGATGACACCATTCCTAGAGTAAGAGTTGCCACTGCTACATAAGTACTAATAAAAACAACAATGAAATTGTGGCATTGGGCCAATTACTCCCCATCCTTCATTTCCCAACCATCCTCATCCACATCTCATTCTGAAAACAAAGCACAACTCTTTTAACCCATCTTCTCTCCTTACATGACTCCCACTCCTAGCCTGGCCAAAAAGGAAAATTGATATATCTATATATAATCTATACATATTTTTAATTCAATTTTAATTTTTTTTCAATTCTGAATTATCCCCCTCTCCCACCTGTTACCCCACCCAATAAGAAGGCAAGAAAAACAAAATTACATTACAAATATATGAAACATTCATTTAAACAACTGTTTGTATTAGTTTAGTAAATTATTTAAGCCTTAGGTAAATTAAATGGCTTGCTTATGGCCACACAATTATTAAGTGACAAAGGTAAGCTTTGAACCTCAGGAGTTGTTGAAATGAAAAGAGAATGAAGTCTGAATTTAAGGAAGCCTTCACCTTATGGAGTGAAGAAGACTCAATGATAGATTGAGAGGAGGGTAAGTTGCACTGAGTGGGGGGATGGGATAGAGGAAAGGAAGATAAAATGCCTGAAATGCCATAAGAGCCAACTGAGGAAAGTGTAATTCCATAAAAGCTGTCATCAGCACTTTCCAATGTTAGAGGACAAATGTTCAAGTAACTTAATTTCTCTGAGACATAATGAAGTTGTTGGATTAGGTAATCTCAAAGTTTTTTTTCAACTCTAACTCTAAAATACAATGATGGAATGAAAGCTTTATTTATTTATTTTGGTTATAAGAAAGCTTTTAAATTTTTTATTAAAGCTTTTTATTTGCAAAACATATGCATGGTAATTTTTCAACATTGATCCTTGCAAAACCTTCTGTTCCAAATTTTCCCCTCCTTCCCCCCATCCCCTCCCCTAGATGGCAGGTAGTCCAATGCATGTTAAATATGCTAAAATATATGTTAAATCCAATATATGTATGCATATTTATACAACTATCTTGCTGCACAAGAAAAATCAGAACAAGAAGGGGAAAAAATTTGAGAAAGAACAAAATGCAAGCAAACAACAGAAAGTAAAAATGCTATATTGTGTTCCATACTCAGTTCCCACTGTCCTCTCTCTGAGTGTAGATGGCTCTTTTCATCACTGAACAATTGGAACTAGTTTGAATCATCTCATTGTTGAAAAGAAACATGTCCATCAGAATTGATTATCATATAGTCTTGTTGCTGTGCACAATGATCTCTTGGTTCTGCTGATTTCACTCAGCATCAGTTCATGTAAGTCTCTCCTGGCCTCTCTGAAATCATCCTGCTGGTCGTTTCTTACAGAACAATAATATTCTTAAACATTCATATACTATAATTTATGCAGCCATTCCCTAATTGATGGGCATCCATTCACTTTCCAATTTCTTACCGTAAGAAAGCTTTTTTTTTTGGAAAAAAAGCATACTTTAAAAAAATTCTTTTTAGTTACAAACTTTCCCCTTCTACCCCCTCTCCAACTCAGTGAAAAGACAACAAAAAACAAAATTTATTACAAATAAGTATAGTCATACAAAACAAATTTCCCATTAGCAATGCCTTCCCAGAAAAAAAAAAACAAGAAAAAGAAAAAAAATATGATTTAATGTGCACTAGGTCTATTCTATATATATTTTTTAATTTGTATTAAAGCATTTTATTTACAAAACATATGCATGAGTAATTTTTTAACATTGACCCTTGCAAAGCCTTCTGTTCCAAATTATCCCCTCCTATCAATTCTATATCTGGAGATGGATAGCATGTTTTATTATGAATCCTTTGGAGATGTGGCAGATTATTTTGTTGATCAGAGTTATTAAACATTTCCACTTAGATTATCTGTTCAATATTGCTGTTACTCTATAGATTGCAACTCTCCTTCTGCTCTCTTCACTTGCATTAGTTCATACAAATCTTCCCAGTTTTTTTCTGAAATCATCTCCTTCATCATTTCTTATAGCAAAACAACATTTTATCACATTCATATGTCACATTTTGTTTAGCCATTCCCCAGTTGATGGGCATATCCCCACTTTCCAATTCTTTGATACTACAAAAGGGGCTGCTATAAATATTTCTGTACATATGAATTATTTTCCTTTTCCTTTGATCTTCTTGGAAAGTGGTAGTGAAGGGTCAAAGGGCAAGCACAATTTAATGACTTTTCCAGCAGAGTTCCAAATTGGTTTCCAGAATGGTTGAACTATTTCACAACTCCATTACCTATGCATTTTGTGTTCCTGTTTTTCCCTTCTCTCTAACATTTGACATTTTTTTCATCAGCTTATCAAGTCTGATGAGTGTGAAGCCATACCTCACTGTGCATTATTAATTAGTAGTGATTTGGAGTATATAATATACATACATATATACATATCTATGTATGTATATATATATAGAGAGAGAGAGAGCTATTAATACTTTTGATTATTCCTTTTTTTGAAAACTGCCTATTTATATCATCTGACCATTTATCAATTGGGGCATGACTCAATCATATATTTGACTCAGTTCAAAAATTTGCCTCAGTTAGAAAAGAGAATTTTCAATGATAACAAACAAAATAGAAGAACAAGGGATAATTTAACTATCAGATGTTTGGAGAAGGGAGGAATTTGTTCCTAAAGGAGAACTAAAGAACATTATGAAAAACAAAATGGACAACTTTGATTACATTGAATTAAAAAGGTTTTGCACAAACAAAAACAACAGAAACAAGATTAAAGGGAAGTACAAAGGTGGGAAAAATCTTTACAGCCAGTTTTTCTGATAAAAGTCTCATTTCTTTTTTTAATTTGTAAAGCTTTTTATTTTCAAAACATATACACAGATAATTCTTCAACATTGACCCTTGCATAGCCTTGTGTTTCAGATTTTCTCCTCCTTCCCTTTATCCCCTCCCCTAGATGGCAAGCAATCCAATATATGTGAAACATGTTAAAATATATGTTAAATCCAATATGTAGAAACATATTTATACAATTTTCTTGTTATACAAGAAAAATCAGATCAAAAAAAAAAGAAAGTAAATGAGTAAGAAAACAAAATAGAAGCAAACAACAACAAAAAGAGTGAGAATGTCATATTGTGATCCACAGTCCTCTCTCTGGATGTAGATAGCTTTCTTCATCACAAGATCATTGGAATCATCATAAAAACATCAATCATCTCTTTGTTGGAAAGAGTCACTTCATCAGAATTGATCGTTGTATAATATTGTTGCTGCTGTGTACAATGATCTCCTAGTTCTGCTTATTTCACTTAGCATCAGCTCATGTAAGTCTCTCCAGGCCTCTCTAAATCACCCTCCTGATCATTTCTTATAGAACAATAATATTCCATTACATTGATATACTATAACTTATTCAGAATTCTCCAACTGATAGACATCCACTCAGTTTCCAGCTTCTTGCCACTACTAAAAGGGCTGCCATAAACATTTTGGCACATGTAGGTCCCTTTCCTTCTAAAGGCCTCATTTCTAAAATATGAAGAACTGTGTCAAATTTATAAGAATACAAGTCATTCCCCAATTGACAAATGGTCAAAGGATATGAACAGTTTTCAGATGATGAAATTAAAGCCATCTATAGTTATATTCAAATCTTGCTTTAAATTACCCAGAGATTTTTTATGAGTTTAGATCTTCCTTTAACTCTCTGAAGATGTAATTGTTATGTTGAGCTCATTTCTTTCATTGATTGTGATTATTTAATTTAATGATTCAACAAAAATGAACCAAATATCTGTTATGAATCATAAACTGTGTTCAGAGTTGAAGAAACAATGACAAAAATGATACTGTCCCTCCCTTCAAAAGTTTATATCATGCTGAGGAAAGCAATGGATATATAGGGAAGTAAATACAAAAATATCCAAATAAAATAAAAAGTAATTTCAAGGAAAGAAAGAATTAATAGCATGGGAAACAGGGAGGAAATAAAGAAAGAGCTCATGAAGGCAAAACCAGTTGATCTTTGAAGCAAGCTGGGAATTACAGAAGTGAACATGAAGAAGGAATGCATTGCAGGCATGGGGAATAGGTCATAGGAATACCCAGAGGCAAAAGATGAAATATTGAGTATGGGGGGAGTCAAAAAAGCAAATTTGACTGAAACATAGAAATATACATTCCATTTGGCATTTCCCCCTTCTCTTTATTCCTCTTAAACTTTACTTTTTTAAAAGTTGTGTGCTCTTTTACTAATTTTTATCAGTTTTTCTTGGTATTCTTATAAATTTTGTTCTTTTTTTTTTTTGGATTTTCAGTTGATACTTTTGATATGGATTGAAAGGACTCTGAGTCCCTTACAACCTCTTATTCTGCTGTTACTTTAAAAGTCTGCCTCAGAGGATTTTTAAAGAATCTGGAATGGTTAATGTGAAAGTCACCAGGAGACATGTGGGCTGGTATAAAACACATTATTGTTTTTAAAAGCTAATTCTTCTACTAAGGTTTCATGGAAAACCAGACAAGTCTATAAGCTCTGAATCTATACATGCAGATTCAGATTAGCTCTAAAGGAGCCTGATTCTAATGACAGGGAGAAACCAGGCTCTTTTTCTCATACTTTCTCATTCTTTATATTTTCACTTCAGGGTCTGAGAAAAATGATTATTTTCATATTATATTTGTAACAAATTTTATATATGGAACCTAAAGATCCCCTTTTTGTTTTTTCATTCAAAGTCCAATCTCTCAAAGAAATTTCTGGCCTTGTTAAAAAATTCATCCCACTTATCTAGATAGAATTCTAACTGTTAAGTCCACCACTATTCAATTCAAGTAAGACTGAGTAAAGAATAGATTCTTTTGTGATGATTTAGGAATAGCGACATAATCAAAGTTACATCCTTGAGCTTTTCATTAGAAAAAGTTCACCTCTCCTTACAATATTCATTCTATAATTATTAACAAATCAGACACCCCCTTTTCCCAAAGTATTTAAACATTCAGTAAGTAACCTCCTTGCAGGGTCTTTGGTTATGAAAGAAACCACTAACCTCTGGTTATTTGCTAGCCTAATTAATAAAATGATTTTTAATCATCTATAAACTCTGTCTTTTGAGCTTTGGGACTTTGATTTATTCCAAGACCTAGGGAGAATTACTTTACAACTTGGATTTAGCTGATGTCAAGGATCTCCCTAAGAAGGAAGGAATAAAAATGGTACTCAATATATAATGTAAATCAAGTAAAGGACAATTATTTATTTCCTCTCCACAAAAGAAACACTTCTCATATACCTGCATTAACAAAGACAAACAAGCAGTAGTTATAACTTATAACCTTTAATATCTTCTCCTGGAAAATTAATACTTAAAACATCAAAACATAAAGCATTTCGTGGGACTCCTGAATTTATATTTCACCTTTACTGTTCTTTCCAAAAAATCTTCCCAGGTCCAAGTCTTCTGGAAATTCAGGCCAGGGTGTAGGGCCATCCTCTCCAAGAAGTACTAGAGTAGTTGTTGGGAGGAAGAATTGGAAGGATTCTTACAAAATGCAACTCATATTGACTGAGGGTTAAGAAATACTAATCTCTCAAATACACAAGGTTGTCTCCCACACTGAAAAAAAATATATCTCAGGATTCCCACTTAGTTATTTATACTAAGAAAAAGAAGCATAATTCAAAGAGAAGATATAGCTAAAGCTTTTATATGGAGTTTTAGATTTGTCTAAGCCAAAATATTCATTTTAGCTCTCATGTGTTTGCAGCAGCCAGGGTTGGGGAAGTGAGCTGCTCCCCTACAGAAAGAGGCATCAAGAGTTCTGATATGAATGATAGGGACAGAGACAGAGAGACAAGGACAGAAACACAGTGACAGAGAGAGACAAAGATAGAGAGACACACAGAGAGTGACAGAAACAGAGCTCTGAGTTTTGTGGCAAATCCTTTCAAAGCATCTTTGATAGACCCTCCCATCCCTCTCCTTAAATGATCAGGGGATGAGAGGCCAAGGAACCACTCAAGATTTATTGCATCATTCAAAAACAACAAGTCCATCACTAGTGAGCTACATGTTTCCCCAGAAGTGATCAGGCTCAGGTCTTTCTATTACATGTATTACATGTATTGTAGCCAGAGCATGAGCAGGGGTGGGAGGTAAGGAACACAGATTTTTATACTCTATTATATTAAAGAATATGTATACACACACATATATATATATATATTTACATGTTTATATATTTTTATATGTTTGTATATAGGCACATACATGTTTATGTATTTGATGCATGCACATATGTACATATGTCATATAAAAACACTAAAAATGAGTTTTGGATTTATCCAATTTTCAAAAGTAATAAGGAATGCAAAAATGAGAGAGATAATTGGTAGCATTAAGGCAAAAGTCCTATTTGTGACAAAAGAAAGAGTTCTTAGGTAAATTTGCAAATTCAACAATACAAAAATAATTGTTTTGCAATAGAGTTAGTCATAGAAATAATTATAGTGTCCTTTTTATTTGTTCTTTCCTGATCTTAATTCAATGAATACTTATTTAGGACTCCTCTGTTGCCACAAGCCTGGATATTTCAAACTTGGGTAGGTATTCATTTTTTTTTTTGGCTACAGCAATGACCAATTTATGTTACTGTTTCATGTATATTTGAAAAGAATTCTATTCTCAGCTTTTCCCGTTCAATTCTCCAGTTAAAATATTTAAAACCAGTTTGATATTAATTAATTTTAGTCCATAACTTTGTTATAGTTATTACTCATTTAGTTTTAATATCCTTTTCTTTTTTAAATTTTGAGTTCCAAATTCTTTATGGTCAAAAATGCATTATCCTGTAATCAATCTGATATTGACCTTCTCAAACTGAATTATGCTCATCTTTAGAAATCTCAATCAATCAGTCAGCAATTATTTATTAAGGATTTACTACATGCTAGGCACTGATATACACTGTGGATATAAAGAAAGGCAAACAAAACAAAAACAAAATTTGGTTCTTGATCTCAAGCTAACATGCTCAATAGCTTCTCAGTTTGATGAAACCTGCAGATTTTTCCTTTCTTAGGAAATTTTATAGAACTAAAGATAGTGTTCAAACCACAAAGGAATCATAAGAGGAGGAATTTAGTAGAAGATCTATAGCAATAAGGAATAAAGGGAGAAAATGTGGTATAATGTAAAAACACTGGTTTTTAATTAGATAATTGATATTAAAAATGCTAGTTTTGCCTCTCAGTAGCTGTGTGCAGAATCCCCCAAAACAGTCACTACCTGAAGTTCTTGTGGAGCTGTATTCCTTTTTTATTCTTTTCCCCCCTTTATTTATTTGTTTGTTTGTTTGTTCACTCATTCATTTATGTTTGGTTAGACATGTACATTCATTCTTTTACACATTTTTTATGAATCATGTTGGGAGAGAAAAATCAGAACAAAAGGGGAAAAACCACAAGAGAAAAAAAGAACAGGAGAAAAAGAAAAAAAATGAACATAGTACATGTTATTTATATTCAGTTTCCATAGTTCTCTCTCTGGATGCAGATGCTGTTTTCCATTCAAAGTTCATTGGGATTTGCCTTGGATCACTGAACAACTGAGAAGAACCAAATCTGTCATAGTTGATCATCGCACAATCTTGCTGTTGCTGTGTACAATGTTTTCCTGATTCTCCTTGTTTCACTCAGCATCTGTTAATTAAATCTTTTAAGGCCCCTCTAAAATCAGCCTGTTCATCACTGGAGCTGTATTCCTAATATTGTAGTTCATGAGCTCCTATTGGAATGCTTCTAGTTAACACTAGCCAGTAGATACGGTTAGATCTTACAAAATCATCTATTATGTTGGCATTTTTTTAAAGCAATAGCTATAAAACATTCATCACCTGCCCCCAAATCTGAAGCACAATCTGTCATAAATACATATACTGTCTATGGGAAGAATAGGCTCAAATTTAAAGTACTATGGTCCTGAGAGGGTCATATAATATATATGTATGGCAAAGGCAATTCACAATTGTGGGATCTAGAAGTCCTTTCTCTCTTCATAAAGTCCTGGAAATTTTCCTGAAAGACAAACTCTCCTCTGGGTAATTTGCTTTTCAGTGTCTACTTTTTACCATACCTGGCTCTCTTCTCTATTGTCAGGAATCCTATTATTCAAAAAGCCACTTCCTTTTTTAAGTGATTGGATATGCTCTTTATGTATGTCTGTCTGCAATGTGAATCTCCAGTCTTTCAATTGTATCTTGAAATCTTTCAAACTAAAATCTCAAAATTCTAGGAGGGGTGACTTTGACTCTATTATTGGATGCCGTGGATTGTATAGGAAGAAGAGGAAGAAATCCATTCCCCCTCACACCACAAAGTTTAGGAGCCTGCACTCTCACTGTCAAATTGTTGAAATTCTTCAAGGACTTGGTTTTTGTTTTTCTTTTCTTTTCTTTTTTTAAGTCCACAGGGGTATGTATAATTTGTTTGCTCAGTCAATATAATTTTTCTTTTCCAGTTTCCATCAGAGAAGTGTTCACACCTCATAAAAGGCATCATGGATGTGGTCAAATCTTTATAGTTAGTTTAACACTTTGTTAACACCTTAAAGTTAAATTATGGGACTGGGAGGGTGGAGTAGGAATGTGTTCCTTTATATTTATTTAATATAAATATATTTTTATTAAATATAAATTTCCTAATATGTAAAATAACAAATTCAGACTAGATACCTTCTAATGTCTTTTAGAGCTCTAAATGTACAATCCTATGATTTTTTTTAAAAATCAATAAAATAATTATTGCAAATGAAAAGATTAAAATGGATCTGTAATTGCAAGTGTTAAAATATCCAAGGAACTCTAAGAGCAATTAATTGAAATAACAAATTACTTCAAGAAGATAGAAGGTTATAACAAACTTCTAAATATCATTTGCATGTTATATACTATAAATAAAAATTAAGATAAATTAATATTTTAAATATAACAATATCATAAAAATCTAATATTTGCACATTATCAAGGTACAGAGGAGACATTTTTAAATCATTTCAAAATTCTTTTTTTTTACAAATAAAGGAATAATAAGATATTTACTAGGAAAGCATCTATATATATTTACAATGATTGGCTACAGTAAAAATGTCAATTTTTTCCAAATTGTTTTACAGATTCTACTCTCTTCTGGAGTATGAGTGGAAGCACCAATGCATATTGAAGTAAGCATATTGAAGTAAATTTAGGAGGTTCAGAAGGGGAAATTAAATAGTTCAGTTCAGAAAAGCTTTAAGACAACTGGATAGGGGGAGAAGGGGTGGGAAATGGTATATTAGAACTCTGCCTTGGGAAAAACTCTGCAGAAGGGAAAGAAGTCAGATAAAATTCTCAAAGAAAGATGAAAATACAGCTTGAAGTCAAGTTTAAGATAAGCTAAATTGACTGAGGTACCAGGAGTAAAAAGAGGGCAATTCATGGAGTTTGGGAGAAGAATCATATCTTTACAATAACATTATCTAATAATGCCCAAAATTTGTACACTCATTTATCTAGGCATATAAGATAATTTCAAGACTATTTTGGTAGAAATGAAGAAACAATTGGAGGACTGGTATGATATCACTTACTCATAGCTAGAGTATTTCAATAGAATAAAAGAATGTCAATACTCTTCAAATTAATTTATAGATTCTGCTCAGTCCTTGACCATGAGGGCAGAACCATCTAGGCATCAAAATTGATGGATTCATTTTCATTTTAAGAATAGCATCAGGAGATTCAGACTGACAGGCCTACTCTCTTTCCTGCCTGCTTAATCTACTACAGCTGGGTTCTGAGCTGCCTTTGCCAGATCTCATGCAATACCCATCAAAAGACCAATGGGCTACTTTAAAGAACTCAAGAAAAGTTATATGGAAAAACAAAAGGCAAGAAATATCAAGGGGAAACTACCAAAAAAAAAAGTTGATGAAAAGGGACTTAACATACCCAAATTCAAAACATATTATACAGCAGCTATTATCAAAATTACCTGGGATTGATCCCAAAAAATTTTAAATCAAAAGAAAAGAATAGGAATTCCTTAAATAAAAGCAACTGTGCAAAAAAAAGGTTAGTATTTGATACAAACTAAAGATAACAGACATCAATGAGAGTAATCATTCTTCAAAAATAGATTTTGGAGAGAAAAGACAATATTACCCTAGAGTCAAACCTTAAACAGTACATCATAGTAAACTCCAAAGGAATGAATAGATATTTTAAAACTACACATATGTAGTTGAGAAAGACAGATAAAGTCAGAGAGAGACAGAGATAGAGGAGAAAGGGGGAAAGGAGGAAGGGAAGGAAGAAGGAGGGAGGGAGGAAGGGAGGGAGAGAGAAATGCAATTTTGTGGCAATATGAAAGTGAACTTTAGTTCTTAAAGACAATGCCAAAAGACCTGAAGTCTTGCTAAGTCCTCTGACCAAGCAAAGGCAGAGATTTACCTGAGCATTCCCAAATTCCCCTCCAAACAACTTTAAAATGATGCCTCAGAATAAATTCTAGAGTGGCAGAACCAATAAAGGGATAGGGCCAAACCATTTTCTAGCAAAAGATAACTTAAAAGGTTTGTGGGAAAATATTATCCCACTGGATGAATGTGGAGCATAATATAACAAAGGCAAATATCCCATCCTCAACAAGACAGCAGCAGTCCTTGGGGGCAAATAAACCAGCAGCAACCAGTTCCCTCCCTCTCTGCCTACTCCCCCTTCTCTCTTTATCTCTCTCTTTCTCTCTCTCTCTCTCTCTCTCTCTCTCTCTCTCTCTCTGTCTGTCTGTCTCTCTCTCTCCCCCTCTCTCTTCCGCTCTCTCAGAAAGACATTTTTAAAAAGTATAATTGGTCAAATGGAAAAGGAAGTACAAAAACTCACTGAAGAAAATAATTCTTTAAAAACTAGATTTGCACAAGTGGAAGCTCATAATGAAAAAAATCAATAAACAAAATCAAAAGAATGAAAAAATAGAAGAAAATGTTGGAAATACAACTGACCTAGAAAACAGAATAAGGAGAGATAACTTGAGAAGTGATTCAGTAGCTAAAAGACATGATCAAAAAAAGAGCCTAGAAATTATATTTCAAGAAATTGTCAAGGAAACTGCCCTGATATTCTGGAACAAGAGGGTAAAATAAAAAAAATCTAGATTTTTGATTTAGAAAAACTTAGACTTGCACTAAAAAATGAAGAGAAAAAAGAGAAGGATCAAGAGAATGTTGTATATAGTACTAGTAACATACTATATAATATTATGATTACCCTTGAATGACTTGGCTATTCTCAGCAACACATTAATCCAAAATGATTGTGAAAGACTTATGATGAAAAATGGTGTCCACTAGATCAAAGTGTACTTTTAAATTTTTTTCTTTATTTTCCTTGGGATATTTTGTCTGTTTTCTTTCATAACATGATCAATATAGAAATGTTTTGCCTAACTACACATGTATAACCTATATCAAATTACTTGCCTTCTCAAGAAAGGGGGAAAGGAGGAAGAGAGAATTTGGAATGCAAATTTTTTAAATTAATTAATTAATTTTTTAATTGCAAAACATATGTATGGGTAGCTCTTCAACATTAACCCTTACAAAGCTTTCGGTTACAAATTTTTCCCCCCTAATCCCCACCCCTCCCCTAGATGGCAGTATATCCACTACATGTTAATTATGTTAAAATACCAGGCAAATAGAATATATGTATACATATTTCCACACTTATCATTGTTGTACAGCAAAAAAATCGTATCTACAAGAAATAAAAATCAAATAAAGGAAACACAATGCAAGCAAACATCAATCGAGAGCATGAAAATGTTATGTTGTGGTCCACATTTCACATCCCTCTCTCTGGGTGTATATGGCTTTCTTCAGTGAACGATTGGAAGTGGTTAGAAACTTTTCATTGTTGAAGAGAGTGATGTCCATCAAAATTTATCATCATATAGTATTGTTGTTGCTGTGTATAATGATCTCCTGGTTCTGCTCATTTCACTAAGCATCAGTTCATGCAAGTCTCTCCAGGCCTCTCTGAAATTGTCCTGCTGGTCGTTTCTTACAGAACAATAATATTCCATAATATTCATATACCATAAGTTATTCAGCCATTCTCCAATTGATGGGCATCCATTCAGTTTCCAGTTTCTAGCCACTACAAAAAGGGCTTCCACAAACATTCTTGCACATGTGGGGCCTTTTCCTTCCTTTATGATTTCTTTGGGATATAAGCCCAATAGAAATGCTGCTGGGTCAAAGGGTATGTACAATTTGATAACTTTTTGTGCATAGTTCCAAATTGCTCTCCAGAATGGCTGGATCCGTTCACAGTTCCACCAACAATGCATCAGTGTCCCTGCCTTCCCACATCCTCTCCAACATTTATTTCTGCATCTATTGAGATAATCATATGGTTTTTGTTAATTTGGTTATTAATATAATTGATTATGCTAATAGTTTTCCTAATATTGAACCAGCCTGGAATGCAAAATTTTTTTAAATAGATGTTAAAATTTATTTTTACATATCATTAGGGAAAAAAGTTTCAAAGATTTTGAGTATAGGTCCAGCAAAATAAAAAACATGTTATCAATTGACTAAGTACCTTAAGATCATGATCAATCATTATAGAACATCATTTACATGTCTCTCAAAACATCTTACCCATATGCAACAGTGTTCACATAGAACTCATCACCATTTTGACTTTTATAATTCTAACTTGAATATTGCTAGTATAAAGAGTGGAAAAAGAAAGTTCTTGGTCAGGCTCACTGAGTGTGGTGGAGTGAGAATGGTGCTATTATACTAAGTCTGAAAAATATCTTTGGAATATCCATTTTGATCCCACATTGAGATAATTTTAATACAAGAGTTATTTAATTTTTTTGTTGGAGTTTTGTTCTTCTTTGGCAGTTTGATGAAACTAGATGGACCTCCTATCAAAATGCTATCTTTATGTGCATAAAAGAAGATACATAGGACTACAGAGGAAACTTATTGTATTGAAAACAATATATTGAAGTTACCAAATTTTCAACAACAACAACAAAAATTTCACAGACTCTAGGTTCAAAATTCCTGCCTTAAGGGATATAGGGAATATCTTTGTCATAAGTATTTGTTTCTCCACTGACATTTTGATGTGTTTGGTTAAATGCATCTTGACTTTCAGAGGTATTTGGATTACCAAAAGGTCAATGCTGATTTGAGATATACAGTTCAATGTAAGCTTTAGAAAAAGAAGCAGAGAGATCTGGCAGGAATTGGAGATGACGATCTGAGATCAAGAGGTGAGCTAAGTAAAGATAAGAGTCTATAGAGCAGAGACATTTGATAGTTGAGCTTTTGCCTTATCTTGTCTGGAACCAGGTCTCCACAGTCATTTCCAACTCATTTCTAAACCATGCTATCTGTGTTTACTCCCTGCTTATAGCTGCATTTTGTTTTCTCCCCCCACTAAATGTATCTTGAGTACAGAGATTGTCTTGCTTGCCTTTAATTGAATTCCTATAACTTAGCACTTTGTCTAGAGTGCTTAATAAATGTTTTTCATTCATTCATTCATTCATTCATTCATTCATTCATTCATTCATTCAAACTTGGGTCCCTGAAAAGAAAATCTGCCTAAACAAACAGTTCTTCCATAGCAAGGGAAGCCTATTTATATAAATAACGTTCATACCTTTGTCCCTTTACTACCATTAAGTTCAGAAATGGCAGAATGTTGAAAACTTTCAAACTAATTAAGAAAATAAAAGTTCCACTAACATTTCTGGATGCAGCCATCTAGAGATAAAGAAAGATTTCCTCTCAAGTTGTTAAACAATTATCCTAGAGAGACCAGGACCAACCATATCTCCTTTTGAATGAAGGTAGGGATACTAAAAGGCAAAGCATAGGAGAGGGTACATTCCAGATATGGCAGACAACTATAGAAAGGGTTGTTCATCCTTCATCTTTGAAGAGGACCAGTGATATCATGAGATGATAATTTAATTTACATATGAATTTCATTTGAATGAAATTCATATGTTGTTATTTATAACAGCATTATTTATAATAATATGTTATAACCAACATATGGTGTTGGTTAGTTGTTTTTTCAGTTGTTTGACTCTGTAACACCATTTGGAGTTTTCTTGGCAAAGATATTAGAGTGTCTTGGCATTTTCTTCTCCAATTCATTTTATGGGTGAGGAAACTGAGGCAAACAGGGTTAAGTGTGTTGGCCAGGGTTGTAAACTAGTAAGTATCTGAGGCCAGATTTAACTCAGTAAGATGAGCCTCCTTAATTCTAGGCCCTGTACTCTATTCATTGTACCACCTAGCTATCCTGAGATGAAAATTGATCAGTCTAAATCCAGCAGAGGAATGCCAAAATCTAAAGGTGTACCAAAAGTCTAGATATGGAAAAGCAATCAATTCTTTTCTTTATAGCAAGTTTCTATGATTAAAAACCTAATTTTTCAAATGTACAGGGAATATATTGGGAGCTGAATCAAATTTATAAAAATTATCAGTAATTTCCCAATGGTAAATGGTTATGAATAAAAAGTTTTCAGAAGAAGAAATGAGTTATTTATAGCCAAATGAAAAAATGCTCTAAATCACTAATAATTAGAAAAATACTAATTAAAAGAATGCTGAGGTACCACTTCATACTCACATCAGATTAACTAATATCATAGAAAAAGAAATTAACAAATATTGAAGCAGATACACAAAAATAGGCACACTAATGCATACTGGAGACCAATTTGGAACTATGCCCAAAAGGTTTAAAACTGCATATTTTTTGGCCTAACAGTACCTAGTAGTACCTGGCAGACATTACAGACTTGATATTACTAGATCTGTATCTTAAAGGGAACAAATAAAAAGGAAAAAGGCCTATACAAAATATTATAGCAGGGTTTTTTTGTGGTGGAAAAGAATTGGAAATTGAGGGAATGTCCATCAATTTGGGAATGCATGAATAAGCTGTGATATATACTAATAATGGAATACTTTGTAGTATAAAAAACAATGAGCAGGATGCTCTAAAAAAAATCTGGGAAGACTTATATGAACTGATATAAGGTAAAAAGAGCAAAACCAGAAGAACACTTTAACAGCAACATTTTAAGAATGATCAACTGTGAATGGAATGGCAATTCTTGGCAATACAATGTCCAAGACAATTCTGAAGGACTTATGATGAACATCTCCAGAACAATAACTGATGGAATTTGAATGCAAATTAAAGCACTTTTTTTTACTTCCTTTAACATTTTGGAGAGAGTTGCCCATGTTTTCTTTTACAGCATGGTTAATATTGGAAATGTTTTGCACTGTTGCACATGTATAACCAATATCAATTACTTGCTTTCACAAGGTGGGGAAGGGGTAGAGTGAGGAATGAAAGTAGAAAGAGATTTGGAACTTTTGGAACTTAGTTGTTTTTTTTAATGATTCTAATTTTTTAAATTTCAAAATGTTAAGTTTAAAGAATTTTAAATTTAGAAATTTTGTTCATAATTGAGAACAAATAAAATAAAAATTAAATGTAAAGAACAAAATTTTAAAGTATTTCAAAAAGTGTATGTTGCTTACATGCCCTTTCTCCCTCATACATTCATGAAACATTTACCAAAACACTATTGGAAACAATGCATACACATAAAAACAAAATATATACAAAGCAAGTGTAGAGCAATTTCAAGGATACTAATAATTCTTACTGGAAATAGTGGGCAAGATTTCCTATAGGAAGCAGTGGTGAGCTTTGAATGAAGCTAGGGGTGTTAAGAGACAGAGGAGAGGAGAGTGCCCTATGTAAAGGTGCAGAAACAAGAGATGAAAAGTTCATCTGTGGAAAAATAAACAAAATGCTGATGTTGGTAGAAGAAATACTAGATGGAGACACAAGTTAAAAATAATTTATGAGATGCCCCCAAGATTGAAATTGATCTGTGCAAACCCAGGAGTCCAAAAAGTGTTGAAACAACTTTGCTAGTTAAGACCATCTTCCTACATATTTAAAATGTCACCCAGTTGCTGAGATTTCCCCTCTAGAGGAGATGGTTTTTAAGAGTCATGCTCTAGTGAGTCCCGCATCCCTCTTCCACATTATTCAATCAAATAATCATCAAATGACATAAGCAAACAAGTTATGCAAAAATAAAACTGCAAATGAATATCAAAAAATTCTTTTTGTACTCCAATAATGAAGGAAAATGAAATACAGTAATATATATATGTATATATATATATATCTTTGTGGTACTATTTCATGCCTATCACACTGGCAAAACAATTACAAGTAAAAAAAATTTAATATTGTTGGTAAACTTGCTCAATCTTCTTAGAAAAGAGTTAGATAGTACACAATTAATGAGCATTATAAACTAATCATACCCTTTGACTTAGTGACCCCAGTATTTGTAGCCTGCCTGAAAAAGTAGATAAAAGAGAAAAAAAA